>JAULKR010022115.1:0-12669 GCA_032356305.1 Prasiola linearis | reverse complement strand
GTTTGCGGACCGTCGCCATAGGAAGAAGGGGCTCCGGGTACGTGTAGATTGGGCCGCCGTCCAAGGTGACTCGCTCCGGGTCGGTCACCGAAGTCAGCTTGTCAAAAATCTCTTTAAGTCGTTCGAGACCTAGAACGTCTGAGTATTTAGAACCGAGAATCTGGTCGATTTCCAAGTCGAGGTTGGTCGCATCGATGTCGTGGTCGGGCTTGGTAACCATGGTGTAAACCATGCCCTTGACGGTTTTTTCGCTTTTGCCTTTGACGAGCGTGCGCTTAAAGCGAAGGGTTCGTTGGCCCGTCGTAAAGCGATAGAAAACGCGGGCACCTTGTTTGACGTTTTTGGGGAGGTCGAGCCCTTTGTCGCGTGCTTGCTTAAGTGAGATAACGGCAGCGGCCACGTGGGCGCAGCTGTCCATCTGACTCGGGCAGTCGCAATCCCACTCTTGGTCCTGCGGATAAAAAACCACAGTTGGTGCGACGGGCAGTCCTGGAGCTTTGACGCGAAGAACGACTTCATCGTCTGCAGAGGACTCGCCGTAGACGAGTTTTAGCTTGGCGAACTTGACGCCTTGGGCCCACAGACCCTTGGGACAGTCCTTTTGTACAAGTGTATAAAGGTTTTTCACGATTCAACCACGGCTTCTATCACGCGGAAGATGAGATGTGAGGACAAAAGCGCGGGCTACATAAAAAAAGCCAACGCAACCTAAAAATTGCGGTTTTGGTTTTGCAACAAAGCGAGAGTTTGGATTTTAGGCGGAGTCAACGGAGGTGTACCAATCCGTGCCCTCTGCCGTGTCCATCAACTGCAGCCCATGCTCTAAAAGTTGATCGCGAAGCTCATCGGCCCGTTGCCAATTTTTTTCTTTGCGGGCAGACTCGCGCGCTTCGACAATTTTTCGCAGAGAGTCTGGGATGTCGGGACGGCTGAATGATTTGACGCCAAGCCCCAGCACTTGGTCGCACTCGAGCAGAAGCGCGAGCTTTTGGGCAAAATGGAGATTTTTGTCGCGGGCAAGCTCCCAGATGATGCCAAGGGCCTTGGGCGTGTTGAAATCGTCGCTCATGGCCTGCCAAAAGCGCTCAAGAAACGCGTCGGACTCCTTGGTGGGTGCCCCAAGGGACTTGGCTTTTTTGCCGAGTTTTGAACTCTCGACTTTCCAGCCAACCACCATGTTTTTTAAAGATTCAAAAGAACGCTTCGAAGATTCAAGATTGTTCCACGAAAACTTTAGCTCGCTGCGGTAGTGGGCACCCATGCAGAAAAATCGGTAGTGCATGGGGTTAAAACCGCGATCCACAATTGTTTGCATGCGAAGAAAGTCACCGCTGGATTTAGACATCTTGGCGGCATCGTCGCTCTCGGCCTGCACGACAAGAAAATTGCAGTGCATCCAGTAGTTGACCCAAGAGTGTCCGAGAGCGCCTTCGGCCTGGGCGATTTCGTTGGTGTGGTGCACCGTAATATGATCGATGCCGCCCATGTGAATGTCGATGGTCTCGCCGAGGTACTCGGTGGCCATAGCAGAGCATTCGATGTGCCAGCCGGGAAAACCGCGCCCCCAGGGTGACTCCCACTGCATGATCTGGTTGGCAAATTTGGATTTTGAAAACCAGAGCACAAAGTCGTGGGGGCTGCGCTTTTGCGAGTCGACTTCAATGCGGGCGCCGGCCTCGAGCTGGTCGAGATTGAGGCGGGCCATTTTTCCGTAGTCGGAAAACTTTGCAATGTCGTAGTAGACGTTGCCGCCGGCGGTGTAAGCCAATCCATTTTTTTCGAGAGCCTGGACCATGGCGATCATATGATCAATATGCTCGGTCGCGCGGCACGACACCGTGGGCCGAGCAATACCTAGAGCGTCGCAGTCGGCATAAAAAACATCCTCATAAAAACGGGCGATTTCCCAAGGGGTTTTTTTCTCGCGCTTGGCGGCCTTGTTCATCTTGTCATCGCCGTCATCCGCGTCGGATTCGAGATGGCCAACGTCGGTGACGTTCTGGACGTGCCTGACTCTATAGCCTCCAGCTTCAAATGCGCGGCGGATGATGTCCTCGGAGACGTATGTCCGCAGATTGCCAATATGAGCGTAGTTGTAGACCGTGGGGCCGCAGGTGTAGAAGCGCACTTCCCCAGGCGTAATAGGCTCAAACTTTTGGAGCGACGCCCCTTGGGTGTTGAAGACGCGAAAAGTTCGAAGCGAGGCCGTTTGAGTCATAGAGTTGTCTCGAAGACTATCGCTAAAGCGCGCTATTCTGCGAGGCGAATGCCCTGCATTGCCCATCTTTGATGCGGATAGAAAAAATTGCGATAGCTGGCCCGGATATGGGGCTGAGGCGTGAGGCACGAGCCTCCGCGAAGCACCATCTGCCCCGACATGAATTTTCCGTTGTACTCGCCAAGGGCGTCAGGGAGAGGCTGGAAACCCGGGTAAGGGGCGTAGGCGCTGGAGGTGAGGGTCCAGACATGGCCGAGCAGCGACGCCATGCCTGAGCCAGTGGTGGGGGGGCTTGCCGGCGCAAAGCGGCCATCGCTGAGAAAACCCTCTTCGAGCGCCGCAGCGAGGCTTGCCGCCGCTTCCCACTCAAATTCAGTCGGTAAACGCTTGCCGCACCAGCTCGCAAAAGCGTCGGCCTCGTAATACGACACGTGTGCGACCGGGGCGTCGGCTTCGACATCGATCATGCCGCGAAAGCAAAAGCGCTGCCATCCTTGACGCTTGGGATGGGACTGCCAGTAAAGAGGTGCGCTGATTTGGTTTTTTATCTTCCAATCCCAGCCATCGGAGAGCCAGTGGTCGGCGTTGTCGTAGCCGCCATCTTCGATGAAGCCGAGCCACTCGGCGTTGGAGACAAATCGAGATGCGATTTTAAAATCCTGTAAGTACACTTGGTGACGAGGGTGCTCGTTGTCATACGCAAACCCGGCGCCCTCGTGTCCGACAAAATGCATCCCGCCGCGAATTAGGTTGAAGCTCATCTTGGACGCGGCGCTTTCGTCTTGGGGCAGGTCGCTTCGGTAAATGGGAAAGGTCGGATTAATGTAAAAATTGCGCTTAATATCCATCAAGACCAGCTCTTGATGTTGCTCCTCGTGATGCAGGCCTAGCTCGACTCGGTTGGCAATCTCTTCGGTTTCTAGATCGTTTGGCCCCAATTGTTTGAGCGCGCTCAACAGGCGTTCGTCGATGGCGCTGCGGTACGCGTGAATGTCCTGAAGCGCGGGGCGCGAGATGGACCCGCGCATGCTCCTGTTGAACAGACTGCCAACGCTTTGGTAATAGGAGTTGAATAGCCCGTGGTAGGCCGGGTCGTGGGGCGCCAAGCCCAGGCACTGCCGAAGCACAAAGGTTTCAAAAAACCAAGTCGTGTGGGCCAGGTGCCACTTTGCCGGCGAGGTGTCGTCAATGCACTGGAGCAGATGATCCTCAACGCTCAGAGGAGCGCAGATTTCGAGAGTGCGCGCTCGGACGCGTTGGTAGCGCTCGCACAAAAGCTCGAGCTTCGTTGGTTTTTTTGAGAGGGGTTTGGCCAGGCCCATGCTGAAGAGTTTGCGCTAGGAGGTGCGTCGCCCGCAACCCCGGAGATTCGCGAGGTCGCGTCGTCGCGACGGGCTACAGGCGCTTAGCCGTGATCAGCCAGGCTTTGACGGCGCTCACTTTGAGAGTCTCGTACACAGAGGGCTCAAGCGACACAAGCTCCCAGCCCTCAGAAAACGCGGAGTGGACCTCTTCGGCGGTCACGCGTCGCGGTCCCCAGCCTTCAGGCTCCCGGTCTGAGAAGCAAATGCCATAGTAATGCCCTCCGACATTGAGCGCACGATGTAGATTTGCCACGTAGGTTTCGCGTTCGCTGTCGTCAAAGACATGAAACACACCCGCGTCGATGATGGTGTTGAAAGTCTGGTCCAGCGCATCGAGTTTGAGGCCGTTGCCCTCTCGGAATTTAAAATCCACGCCGCGTTTTTTTGCCTTGTCGTCGGCCATGGCAACTGCGAGAGGGGAGGGGTCGATGGCGACGACCTCGAGTCCATGCTCGACCATCATGAGAGTGTTTTCGCCGGTGCCGCAGCCCAAGTCCAGTACTGGACTTTCAAGCCCCTGACGAACAAGCGCGGCGACAGCTTTTTGGGGGCGTCCGATATCCCACGCTGGAGGGGTGGGCCCCTCGTAGGCACTTTGAGAGCTCTTGGTGTGGTCTTTGGTTGTCATCGGCGGTCCCTTAAAGTTGCGGCCTTTCTGAGAACGTTATAAACAATTGGAGAGGTCGAGTGGGCGAGAGCAGTTTAAAAAAGTGGATCTACGTCGCGGCGTGCTTCGTGGTCCCCATAGTCTGGGGAGTGGTCAGCGCGTGGCTTTTCTCGAAGTGGGATGAAAAACGAGCGAAGGCGCAGCTTTCCGACCCGTCTGATCCCTCGTCGAATCCTTCTGTCGACTACACAAGCTAAGCCACTTGAACATGTCGCTTGATATCGCCGGGCTCGCTGTAGGCTATCCATCGCTGGTTGCTCTGGGCCTACTAATAGGTCTAGTCGCTGGCATGTTTGGAGTCGGCGGCGGCTTTCTGCTCGTGCCGATGATGCACGTGTTTCTCGGCATTCCTCTCATCACGGCGGTGGCCGCAGCCCTGTGTCAAACCATCGCCACGGCGGTGGGCAGCCTCATACGACACCGTCGATTTGGCTTTGCAGAGTCGCGCTTTGACATACTTTTAATTGGCGGAAGCTTCCTCGGCGTCGATGCGGGCACAAGGTTACTTGAGGCGCTAACGGGCATGGGGACCCTTGCGCTATTCGGCAAGACCCTTCCTGTTGTTCGATGGATTGTGACGTTATTTTACTTGATCCTGTTTTTTGCGATGGCGGCGATTCTTTTCTTTAAGGGGCTTCCTGGAAAAGACGAGGACGTACGCCCGGGGCCCCTCGCTCGCATCGCTATCCCGCCTTTGGTTTGGCTTCCTGTCGTGGGCATGCGGGTGTCGGCGCCTGTTGTGACCCTGATCGGACTTTTGAACGGAGTGCTGGCAGGTCTCTTGGGCATCGGCGGCGGAATCGTGTTGATCCCGATCATGCTCTACGGCTTTGGTTTTGATATCCGCAAATGTTCAGGAACAGGGATTGTCGTCGTGCTGGTTATTGCACTACTGGGCACCCTGAAATTCGCTCTCATCGAAGAGGTCCACCTCGGCTTGGCCACGACGCTCATGGTGGGCTCCGCGCTTGCGGCGCAGGTCGGCGCCAATCTCACCAAAACTCTAAGCGCTAGAACCTTGCGCAAAGGGCTCGCAGTCATACTGGTGCTAACCAACGTGGCACTCCTCGTCAAACTGATGCGATGAAGGTGCAGGGCAGTCGCCGGCCTACACTCAATCTTGTGACTCAATAAAATTTCCGTCGGGTGCGTCGTCGTACGTTACAATGGAAGGATGGGCGGAGAGTCACGCGCGACGTCAAGCTTGATCGGGTGCCTCTTGGCGGCTCTGGCCGCGGCTTCTTGCGGCTTCAAAGATGCGCCGGGGCCGATGCCTCAGACGCAGGCAGACAAAGCGGCGCAGATGCTGGCCTCATCAGCTCAACCGTCGACTACGACGCGATCTTTTCTCAAACCAAGCTTCACAACATCGAGATCACAGTTGATGACGACGCCTATGCAGACCTCGACGTCACCATCGACGAGCCGAGGTTCCGCGTACGGTGACCTACGATGGCCACGTGGTCGATGCTGGAGTCCGCTTGAAGGGCGGCACGACGTTTTTACCACTCTCAGAAAAACCAAGTTTCAGCGTCCAATTTAATGAGTTCGACGAAGAGAGTCATCTCTTGGGGCTCAAGAAAATCCTGCTTAATAACAGCATGGTCCAGGGCCAATATCGGGTCCACTTTGGTCGCATCTTGGGCCACGAAGTGTACCGACGTGCGGGCTTGCCGGCGCCTTTGACCGCCGTGGCGCAAGTTTCTCTTAACGGCCACCCTTACGGAATCTACGTCGTCACCGAGGCAAAGAATAAACAATTTTTGGCGCGCAATTTTGGTGGGACAAAACTAAACGATGGGAACTTGTACGAAGGCGGAAGCGGCGGCGGAGTCGACTTTGTACGAGACCCCTATCACTCCAACATCGAGCTTAAAGATGAAATCGAAGAGGGGCGAAATCGCGAAGGTCTCGTTAATCTTGCGAACACAGCCTTTCAGACGCCCAACGCACAATGGGCGAGCGCTCTTCGCGAAAAATTTGAGCTGGACGATTACATCCGCGCTTTCGCTCTCGACGCGATGACCAACCACGGCGACGACTACTCCTTTCATCCTGGCTGCAACTATTTTCTTTACCACCAAGAGAGCAACGGCAAGTTCGCATTCATCACCCACGGCATGAACCGAACCATGCTTAAGTTTGAAGAGTACGACATGCTGTCGCTGCCTCCTAAAGCCGTTCTCGCCCAGAAGGTGCTGGAGATTTCTGAGACCAAGGCGCTCTATGATGCAGCTTTGATGGATATCGCGACAAACGCGTGGGACGTTCCGGCGCTCATCGGTATCGTCGAACAGACGATGGAAAATATCCATTCGACAACCTTCACCGACGAGCTGACGCTGGAAGATCTTGAGTACATCGACTATCTCGCCGAGAGGACCCGAGCTTTCATACCTGAGCGCAGAGCTGTCGTTCTGAGCCAGCTTAAATAGGCAGGCGCTTAGAGTGCTATTGTCGCCAGTCTGATTGAACGGCCCCGCTGCGCGAACTGAGACCGGGCGGCACCTCACTGACCAGAAGGCACTTTCGACTTAGAAGCGCTTCTGGTCTTCGGAAATGGCATCGCGCGGCGATTCAGGGATTTCTCTAAGCTGACGCTCGATCAGCCGATCCACAGAGCTCTTGGACCTATCGATGCTGCGCCGAAGGAGTCCAACGAGGCTCTCGTGATTTCGACTTTCTTTCGCTGACTTGATCGCGTCAGCGGACAGCTTAAAGCGAACAGACATCACAGGAATGTCGACCATACCCTCTACGCTCGGCTCTTCAGCCTCGGACGGAATCCAGACCACTAGGAAGCGATTGGTACTTGCATCGAGAAGGGTTGAAATAACGACTCGATTGTCCGCGTCCCAATAGTCGTGCCGCGTTTGCGCCTCGTTCACATATTGCGGCGGAGAGACCCGGCTGACCTGTCTAGCGCGCGCGCGAAGGTTGGCCGCCACCGAATCAAAGTGCGCGCTAAAGCCTCGAGCCGCTTTTGCAGCCTCATTGTAGGTGGACAGCGGGCTGAGCATGCCCTCCGATTTGCCTCCCCTCGAAAGTTGGAGTGTTTCGCGAGCTTGCCTAGCAAACGCGTTGACCTCGTCAAGCCAGTAGCCAGGTTGTTTATAGCTTTCGCTTACGTTGCGAATGTTCAGAGAAAAATTTGCCCCAATACCGACGTCTAAAGGGTCTCTGTGGGCCCGCTCTCTTGTGCCTGCGTGACGCAACTCGTGAGAAAGAGCAAGCCATTCCCCCTGAGCCAGTCGCTCAATAACTTGGCGAGATAGATAGATGCGGTTTGAGTTTGGACTGTATTCGGCCCACGCCCAGCCGAGGCGGGTTGGGTCGTAGAAGATGCGCGGAGGGTGACCGCCGTGCTTGTTGCGGACTCCTTTGAGAAATCTAAGTAGCCTCGGATTTTCAACATCTCTTAGCTCCAGCATGTCGATCCCCGCTACTGTTAGTCTTTCGAAATAGATTCCCAAGGAAAGCCCTCTAAGCTCGAGGGCGGAGGTCAAAAGCGATGCGAGCTTGCGCTTTTTGATTTCGTCTTTTTCTCGACCAACTGCGTCCTTGACGCTGTTCCACACTGACTCGTCATTCACCATCTTCAAAATAGTGGAGTGACGCTCCAGGGCTCGGGATGGGTTTACATCATCAGTTCCCACTCTCTTAGAGGCCGCGGATTCTATTCTTCGAAGTCGGTTTTGATGCCGGGCCGACGGACTCGAAGCGTGGAGGGAATTGGGATGAGCCCGCGGCGTGCGAGGGGACTTTGGAGAAGAGTTCACCATCTCGTGTTGCCTCGTGCGACCGCGGCTTTTTCGGCTCGCATCCGCAATGGGGCCTGGGAGCAAGAACGCGACGATAAACGCGGTGGTGACCACACTAGAAAGGACGCCGCGCGCGTCTTTGACGGTCATGAGAGATGAGAGTCCCGCGTGCAATTCACGCCTGCGAGATGAGGTTTTATTTAGCGACTGCAATGGCGGCCGAGGCAAGCACGGATGGTGTGGGGCTATCAAGCAAAATGTATGAAGAGGCCTCGAAGTCTGCGGCGGGTCGGCTTTTTCCGAGCAGGCGATCTGGCGCTGAAATTTCTTATACGCATCGACAAGCTGGCGTAGAAAGGCGCTGAAAATTTATAGCCATGCGCCAAGGACTGGGGTTTATCGAGTCAGCGCGTCGACGCAGCCGCTTGTTCCAGCACGCTCGGGCGTCCACTCAATACGGCTGCCCTCATAGGAAAAGGTTTCGATGGCGCCGCGCACGCTCGGATCCAGGTCGCCGCTTTCGATGAGGTCGTCGATAATGTCCAGGCCAAAGGGGCGGAGCTTGACCTGCACCTCGATGCGAGACGGTCGCGGCTGGTTGCCGAGAGGATACTGCCTGAGCACACTGTGATCGAATCCGGGGTCGGTCCGGTCAAAGGTCGTAGCCGGCGGCAGGAGCGGCGAATCCGCAAGAACGTCCGCCTGCCAAAACATGTGCGCTTCGCTGCCATCGTCTTTTTCGAGAAAATCACGAATCTGCCAGAGGTTGGGATCGCTCAGAGATGCGATGGGTTCACCCTCCGCGGCGACGCCGGAGCTTAAAATGACTTCGCCGTCCAACTCGGCAACCAGCTCGACAAAAGCGCGCCGGTCTGGCGCGGCGCCGCTTGGAAACATGTGGCCTGCGCCGATATTCGTAAGTGACACGTCAATGGTGTTTCCGACGGGGTTGTAGCAAACCTTGGTGGAGACGGTGCTCTTGTGTTCATTTTCATTCGCGGCGCGAAGCGTGTCAATTCCAGGCCAGGGGGTGATGGGGATGTCGACGGCGGGAAAAAGATGGGAGTGGTTGCCTTTTTCGCGAAAGGGAACGCCGGGCAAATCAGCCACGATTCCTGAGGTGCCTGGCATGTGGCACTCGCTGCAGGTTTGTCCAAAGGTGCCGGTGTTGAATACGGAATCTTGCCACTCGACAAAGGTGCGCTCGATATGCAGCCCGCCGGGATTGACGATGTCGTGGCAGGCACCGCACATCTCTGCCGACTCGTCGGTGTTTCGATCTTGGAGCGCGGCGTAGCCGCTAAGGTGCGCTTCGTTGGGGACCGGATCCGAGATAGCCCCGCGCATGCGCAAGTCGTTGGCGAGGCGCAAGGGATTGTTGTGGGTGCCCACCACGGCGTCGACGTTGTGACAGAAATAACAGGTGACGCCTTTGAGCTTTTGCGGAAGTTCCCCAAGGTTGAGTCCATCGGTTGTGGCGCCTTCGCGCAGAGCCATGGGCGCGTGACACTGAACACAAAAGTCACCAAGCTCGCCCCCGCTTTCCCGCTGGCCCCGGGCGTTCATGGCCAAAAATATTGGATCGTCTGCAGCGTAGGCGTGCATGCTCGACTGCCACTCTTGATAGTGGGAGGGATGGCACTCAAGGCAGGTCTCCGGGTCGAGGAGCTGGTCCCGAGTGAAAGTGACCTCGTCTTCTGAGGCGTCGCAGGCGAACATCCCAGCGAGCAAACATAAAAGACCTAGGGCTTTCATCGCTGGGATCCTTCTAGCACCCAAAGGCTCAGCGAGCACCGCTCCGACTCCTGCAGGTGGCGCCCCGGCGGCATTTGCCTGACGCCTGCGCCCTCGATTCGTCGCACCAAGGGGGTGCAGTTGGCGTTGTCGCCATCGATGAGCCCCGCGCTTTGAATCTGCTCGAAACTCTGCTGTTCCGTGTCAAAAACGATTCCCCCCCGCGCTCCTTCGAGAGCGTGGCAGGCGCCGCCGCTCACGCCGCAGGTGGGTTTTAAAGTCCGCTCAAATACATTTTTAAAAGTCGGCTCATAGAGCGGCGCGCATGAAAAATCCACGTCGGCGCAGGTGTCTGGCTCGCTTGCACAGGCGCTGATAGCCAGCGCGAACCCCAGAGTGACCGTGAGCGGAAAATACCTCAAAGAATTCATATCTTACGCGCAAAGCGTTGGTCTTCAAAATGAGGTGTGTTGACTCATGCACTGGGTACGAGAAAACTTTCCCACGGGCCCGGAATGTTGCGAGCCCGAAGGTCTCAAAATCATAGGCCGATGATAGATTGCGTGGACCCATGAAAGAGTATCTCGCCCTCGTCAAACACGTACTGGACCACGGTGAGGAGCGCGGCGATCGCACCGGCACCGGCACTCTCTCGGTCTTTGGCTATCAAGCGCGCTACGACATGCGGGAGGGCTTTCCGCTCCTGACGACCAAAAAGGTTTTGTTTAAAGCGGTGGTGTACGAGCTTTTGTGGTTTCTGCGCGGGTCGACCAACATCAACGACGACCTCAAGGAGCACACTCCCATCTGGAACGCGTGGGCCGATTCCGAGGGCGAACTCGGTCCCATCTACGGCTACCAGTGGCGAAACTGGGGCGGAGGCGGGATCGACCAAATCAGCGAAGCTCTAGACCTCATCAAAAATCATCCAGAGTCCAGGCGTATCATTGTCAACGCCTGGAACGTGGCGGACGTTCCGAAGATGGCGCTGCCGCCGTGTCACACGATGTTTCAGTTTTACGTCCAAAACGGACGCCTCGACTGTCAGCTTTATCAGCGCTCCGCCGACATCGCACTCGGAGTGCCCTTCAATATCGCCTCTTATGCGCTTTTGACCCAAATGATGGCTCAAGAATGCGGCCTCGAGCCCGGCGTGTTCATTCACACCATGGGTGATGCGCACATCTACAAAAATCACGTCGAGGGCCTACGAAAGCAGCTGGAGCGCGAGCCTAAGGCGCGTCCAAGAGTGGAGATCGCATCCAAGCCGATTTTTGAAATCGCTGCCGAGGACATCGTACTCAAGGACTACGAACACGACGCTTTCATCCCCTTCAAGGTCGCGGTTTGAATATCACAGTCGTCGTCGCCTGCGACGAATCGTGGGGCATCGGTCAGGATGGCGGGCTGCCGTGGAATCTTCCCGGCGACATGAAGCATTTTAAAGAAACCACGACAGGCGAGGGGGGCGGCGTCAACGCGGTCCTCATGGGCAAAAACACGTGGTTTTCGATCCCCCAAAAATTTAGGCCGCTTAAAGAGCGGCGCAACATCGTTTTGTCGCGAACCTTAAATTCTTTGGATGGCGCCGAGCTTGCGACCTCCGCCGCGGAGGCGATGCAAAAGGCTGAGGGCTGCGAGCAGGTGTATTGCATCGGCGGCGCCAAGCTTTACGCCGACATGATTGTGCGCCCCGAGTGCGACTCGCTGATCATCACTCACGTCGAAAGCAGCGTTGAGTGCGACGTGTATTTTCCCGACCCCCGCAAGGATTTTTGCGTGGCGGAAACTTTGGGCAGCGGCAGCGACGAGGGAATTAATTACGTCATCAAACGCTGGCAGCGTAAGGCGCCCTAGGGCGCGTCCGTAATCAGTCCCTCTCGGCGGAGGCGCAAGTGCTCGGAACCGGTTTCCGAGATCCAGGCTTCGCCGGTTGCGTCCACGCCCAAGGTAAGCGCGGCGTAGGCGGCGCTGAGCGTCATGATCACAGCGCGCTTCGCATCATCGCTTCCGCTGCACAGCGAGGTGCAGGTGAAGCTCGTGGGCGCTTCAAAGTCGCAGTGAGACGCTCCGGCAACCTTGATAGTGCTGGCGGATGGTGACGCGTTGAATACGGCGGCACCGTTGCCCTGGGCGTTGCAGCTGGATGCATCACCCAAGATTCCAAGCATCGAAAGCGGCGATAGCGAAGGGGCAATGCCGACGGCCAAATCATCCGCATCGGTAAGGTCGAGGCCCAACACACCGCTTGCGCCGGGGTCCAAGGATGCCGCCACCACGGCGCTGAGTCCGCCTGCGCTGTGACCCGCATAGAGGTAGGGCGCGCCCTCTGCCAAGTCGGCGGCAAGCGCGGCGGCGTCGACGCCGTTTTGTTGGTGGTCGGTGTCGAAGAACGACGAGTGGCAAAACTCGGGAAGGGCGACGCGCATTCCAAAACTTGCGATGTGACTTGCGAGATCGCTGAGTTTGTCCGCACTGCGTGAAAACCCATGGCCCAAGACAACCAGAGGCGCGATTGCCGGAACCAACGCGCCTTGAGGTGTATAGAGTTCGTAGTCGAGTCCGCAGCCGGGAACGTTGATGCGGCCGCCGCTTGAGACCACTGAAGCGGGCCCCTGCGCGCTGAAGTCCGTAGGCGGCAGCGCCGGAAGGGACGCGTCGACTGTGTCGCTGGCGCCGGCGTCTTGCGTGGATTCGCCGCCGCCTTGGTCATCGGGCGTGCCCAAAGCCGCGTCGGGAATTCGTCCTGGGTTCGCGAGCGTTCCGCTTTCGCCGCTAGAGCATGAGGCGATGATGGAAGTTAAAACAAAGACTTTGATTAGTTTTTTCATGGTGCTTGCTATTTGCTCTCTTTTTTTGTCTCTCGCATCTTTGAGTGGAGACGTGCTTTTACTTTCGATGGCTAATTTTTGCGCCGATTTCGAT
>JAULKR010022004.1:0-12674 GCA_032356305.1 Prasiola linearis | reverse complement strand
ATCTGTTCATCCACTTGGACCGTGGCGACGCACTCGTCGTGCAACTGTTCGGGTCGCGCCCCAACGTCTTCTGGACGACCGGTCCGACGCGCCGCCGCGACTTCGCGCACATCCGCGAGGCGTTCCTGCGCGCTGGGGAGCACGAGGGCGAGCCCGTCCCCGAACCCCGCGCCGCCGCCGACCCGCAGACGCCGGACGCCATCCGTGAGCGTTGGCCTGCGCAGCGCAAGAAGATCAGTCAGGCGCTCCGCGCCGCCGCGCCGCTGCTGCCCGTCCGCCTGGCCGACGCTGCGATCCGCGCCTCGGATCTGGACCCGGCCGCATCACCGGAGATGCTCACCGACGACGACCTCGCGCGCCTCTCAGACAGAGCCGCCCGACTCCGTGCGCGCCTCGATGCGCCCCAGCCGACTGTTTTGTGGCGCGGCGCCACCGAAACGCCCGAGGCGCTCCTGCCCGTCTCGCCCGATCCGCTCCCGGACGGTCTTCGCATCGAGACGTTCGAAACCGCTGACCTGGCCGCCCGCGTCTACGCGAGGCGCGCACTCGCCTCACGCGGCTTTCTCGACGCGATCCGACCGGCTGAGCAGGCGCTCGCCGCTGCAGTCGCGCGTCGCGAGCGGAGCGCCTCGGCGATGTCGGACGAGTTGGCCAGCCCGAGCCGCGCCGGTCGGTACGAGACGTGGGCTCACCTGCTGATGGCGCTCGCGACGACGGACGGGCCGGGTCAGGAGCAGGTCACGCTGCCCGATGTGATCTCCGGGACAGAGGCGCCGGTCACGATCTCGCTCGATCCAGCCAAGTCCGCCGTCGCCAACGCCGAGGCGTACTACGACCGCGCCCGGCGCACACGTCGCGCCCGCGAGGAAGCCGAGTCTCGGTGGGCGAGCGTCGCGCAGGACGCCGAGGACGCGGCCCTTCTACTCGCGCGGCTTCGCGCGCTCGACACGCGCGGCGCCGTGCTGGACTTTCTCAAGACCGAGAAGGCGGCGCTGACGGCGCTCGTCGGCCGCGAGGGCGCTGGCGACGCGGCGGAGCCGTTCCGGCGCATCGCGCTTCCGGGCGGCTTCGAGGCGCTCGTGGGCAAGAACGCGCGGGGCAACGCCGAACTGACCACGCGCATCGCCCGCCCGCACGACCTGTGGCTGCACGCGCGCGGCGTGCCAGGCGCGCACGTCGTCATCCGTCTGGCGGGCCGGACGGCGACGATCCCCGAGGCGTCAGTCGAGGTCGCGGCGCGCATCGCGGCTCACTTCAGCGACGCCAAGACGCAGTCGCTCGCGCCCGTCATCGTGGCCGAGCGCAAGCACGTCCGCCCCGTCAAAGGCGGACCGCCGGGCTCCGTTCGCGTGGATCGCGAGCGCGTGCTCTTGGTCGTGCCTGGCCTGCCCTGACGAGTCCAGGTGCGCGCCTCGGTGCAGCCTACACGACGAACGTGATCCAGGCGAGCGCGAGCAGGCCGAACACGATGCGGTACCACGCGAACACGCGGAACGTGTGCTCGGCCACAAACCGAATCAGAAATCGAATCACGAACAGCGCCGACACGAACGCGACGAGGCAGCCGACCGCGAAGAACGGGATGTCGGCCGTCGAGAGCGTCTCGGCCTTGAACAGCTTCAGCGCCGAGGCGCCGACCATGATCGGGATGGCGAGGAAGAACGAGAACTCGGTCGCGGCGACGCGCGAGAGGCCGAACGCGACGCCACCGAGGATCGTCGAGGCGCTGCGCGAGACGCCGGGGAAGAGCGCGAGGCACTGCGCGAGCCCGACTTTGAGCGCGTCTTTGGAGCCGATGTCGTCCACCACCTGCACGCGCGCCGAGGCGCGCTTTTCGGCGTAGCGCTCGACGGCCAGCATCGCGAACCCGCCCACGACGAGCGCGCCCAGCACGGCCTCCTTGTTGAACAGCCCTTCGATAAGGTCGTCCAGGAACAGGCCCAGAATGGCGGCCGGGATCGAGGCGACGATGATCGAGATCGTCAGGCGCTGCGCCGAGGCGTCGGTCGGCAGCCGCTTCAACACGTCGAGGATCTTGGCGCGGTACACCCACACAACGGCCAGGATGGCCGCGAGCTGGATCACGATGTTGAACACCACCATCCGGTCCGACTCGGGGTCGAGCCCCAGTGCGTCGGTCGCCAGAATGAGGTGGCCGGTGGAGCTTACCGGGATAAACTCAGTCGCGCCCTCGACGAGGCCGAGGATGGCGGCATGGACAAGGTCGGCGAGAGGCATCGGACTTGGGTGAGGAGCGCGAAGGTACCGGGCGCGCACAACGCGCCGGGTGGAGAGCGCGACAAGGCGCGCCCCGGTGGAGCGGAGAGGCGCCGCACGTGTCCCGCCGAGAAGACAGGGGCGGGCGCGCACCCGCCCGAACAGGCACCGAGGCGCGCTGGCATGGCCGTTGTGTAACGCCGATGTGACCCGACGCGCCGCTGTCGCGGCGTATCCATCAGCGCGGCACCCGGCGCTTCTCTCCACTTCCCCTCGCTGCTATGTCCAGATCGATCCTCCTCCTGTTCGCCTTCGCCCTCCTCGGCGGCTGTGCCGATTACGGTCTGGGCAACTACGGCAACCGCTTCCCGGACAACCGGCGCGGTGATAACCGGCGCGTCGACAACCGGCGTGGTGGAACCCGTGCAGACGACTACAGCCGTACGCGCGAGTACCGCCGCATCACAGCGGACGCCGCCGACTATGCGCGCCGCGTCGACTCGCAACTGCGCATCGGAAACGGCCAGGAGCGCCGCATCCGCGACCTGCTCACCGACCGCACGGCCCGCCTGCTCCAGCAGACCCGTGCCCGCGACCATAGCCGCGTCTACCCGTTCCCACGCCGCTTTGGCAACCAGAACCGCAACTCGCGCAACTTCTGGAACCAGGCGGATCGCGACATCGAGCGCATCCTCGGCCGACAGGACGGCAACATCTACGGCCAGTACGTCCGAAACGGTGGGCGCTATGACCGCCGCAACAACGGCCAGTACCAGGACAACCGGCGTGGCAACAACGGCCGCGGAAACGCCCGTGGCCGCAACAACCGCGATCGACGTGACGACCGCGACAACCGCGACGGCTGGGGCCGCGACGACGGCGAGCGCGGTCGCGCGGATCGCAACGACCGCCGCAACGACGGACGCCGCAACGGCCGCGCCGGCCGCAACGATGATCGTCGCAACGGTCGCTCTGGCCGCAACGACCGCCGCAATGATGACCGTCGGAACGACGACGGCCGCAACGACCAGACCGACCGCGACTCGGACCGTCGCCCAGGCGAGTCGCTCGAAGAGTGGTACCGCCGCCAGAGCCGCAACCCGCGCTAGATGCGCGCCTCGGGGCTTACACCGCGCCCGTCTCGCCTCGGCGGGACGGGCGCGCTCCGTTTAGAGTGTAGCCAGACGCTCGCCAGCCCGGACGGCGAACTCGATTCGGTTCTCGGCCGGCGGCAGCGGACACGAGTACGCGTCCGAGTAGACGCAGTACGGGTGGTAGGCGCGGTTGAAGTCGAGCGCGTAGCGCCCGAGCGGCGTCAACTCGAGGTCGAGGTAGCGTCCGCCGCCGTACGTCTCGTTTCCCGACGTCTCGTCCCGGAAAGGCACGAAAAGCGACCCGTCGCCATCCTCGACCTGTGTGTACGCGACCAGACGCCGCTCGATGCCGCCCACGTCGAACACCAGTTGACCGGCGCGGACCATCGGGCGCAGTTCGCCGGTCGAGGTCGGAAACGAGACAGTCTCGGACGAGACGGCCGGCACGAGTGCGGCCGGCACGGCGAGCGTCGTGTCGTACCCGAAGTACGAGATGCCGCCGAACATCGTGCGCGCCTGGGGCGGGAGCGGTCCTTGTGGAGACGCGAACAGGCTGTCGCGTGCAGCCGTCCACGCCTGCCACGAGGCGCGCATCGCCGGTCGGTCGAGCGCCTCGGCGACGTCCGCCTCCGACCGGCATCCCACATACGACAGCGCCAGCGCGATAAGGATGAAAAACGGCCGTTTCCGGGGCACAGGACAGGAAAGGG
This sequence comes from Prasiola linearis, assembly GCA_032356305.1. Taxonomy (NCBI): domain Eukaryota; kingdom Viridiplantae; phylum Chlorophyta; class Trebouxiophyceae; order Prasiolales; family Prasiolaceae; genus Prasiola; species Prasiola linearis. Next base: position 8,653 of record JAULKR010022004.1, on the reverse strand, counting down.
TATGTGCGTCGCCAAGCTACATCACTATACTTGGCTCACTCCATCTCCTTCGTTCCTCATGTTGTCCCGTCTGTCCTCGCTCGGAGCCCTCCTTTTCGCCCTCGTCGCTGCGGGTCCGCTCGCCTCGGCGCAGACCACGTCCATGCTGGAGCCGGCCTTCCCGGGACTCTCGTTCTCGGAGCCGCTCGAACTGGAGGAGCCCATCGACGGGCGCATCTACGTCGCTGAGAAAGCAGGCCGTATCCGCGCGTTCGACGCCGTAACGACGTCTGGCCTGATGACGGCGCTCGACATCCGCTCGCTCATCAACGACGGTGGCGAGCGAGGCCTCCTCGGGATGGCGTTCCACCCGGACTTTGCCCAGAACGGCCACGTCTTCGTCCACTACTCCAGCACCTCGGGCGGACGGACGACGATCGCGCGCTACACGCGCTCGGCAACGGACGCCTCGGTGTTCGACCCGGCCTCGGCGCTCATTCTGCTGACGGCCGATCAGCCGTTCTCGAACCACAACGGCGGCAAAATCGCGTTCGGACCGGACGGCTTCCTCTACATCTCGCTCGGCGACGGCGGATCCGGTGGCGACCCGGGCAACCGCTCGCAGGACCGCACGACGCTGCTCGGCAAGCTGCTCCGCATCGACGTCGATACGCCACCCGCGCCGCTGAGCTTGAATTACAGCATCCCCACAGACAACCCGTTCGTGGGCAACACCGACGGCTTCCGCGAGGAGATCTATGCATACGGACTGCGCAATATGTTCAAGTTCTCGTTCGACCGCGAAACGGGCTCGCTCATCGGCGCAGATGTCGGCCAAAACGCGTATGAGGAGATCGACGTGATCACCAACGGCGGCAACTATGGGTGGCGCCTCCGCGAAGGCGCGCACTGCTACAACCCGTCGACGAACTGCCCGACTGAGGGCCTGATCGATCCGATCTACGAGTACCCGCACCCGTCCGGCGGCGGGCGCTCCGTCACGGGCGGCGTCGTCTACCGAGGCGCGCGCAACCCGGACCTTGTCGGCGACTACCTCTTCGGGGATTACATCGTCGGCGATGTGTGGGCGCTCGACACCGAGGCGCAGCCGGCGACTCGGCGCACGATCGCTCCGGCGAGCTTTGGCCTGATCGCGTTCGCTGAAGACTTCGAGGGGGAGGTCTACGTTATGATTCAGGACGGCCGCATCCTGCGCTTCGTCTCGACCGCTACGTCGAGCGAGGACGCGGCGCCTGCCAAGGCGGCTGCACTCCGGCTCGCCTCGTCGAACCCATTCACAGGGCGCACCATCGTCGAACTGACGCCCGTTGTATCGGGCGAGGCGCGCGTAACGCTCACCGATGTGCTCGGTCGCCGTGTGGCCGTGCTCCATGACGGAGCGGTCGTCGCAGGCGAGCGCCGCCGTCTGAGCGTCGACGGCTCCGGCCTCGCGCCCGGCGTCTACGTCGTTCGCCTCGACGCCGCCGGCTCGACTTCCTTCCTCCGCATCGTTCGCGCTCAGTAACCATGACCCACGCCATCAAAGCCACCGCGCTCGCCTCGGTCGCCATCGTCGGGCTCGCGCTCGTCACCGTTGTGAGTACGCCTCGCGTCGGCGCGACCTACCCGTTCGGCTCGCCCGGCGGCTTCGCCGGGAATAACCTGGATGCGGGCGTCGTGCGGACGTGCGCTGAGTCGGGCTGTCACGACTCGTTCGAGCCCAACAGCGGGACGGGCGACGTGACGATCGACGCTCCGACAGGCGCGCAGCCTGGCGAGACAGTGACGATCACGGTCACGGTCAACAACACGACGACGCCAGCGGGCGGATCGGCGAACGGGCTTCGGCAGGGCTTCGAAGTCGCCGCTCGCGACGTTGCCAACGTCAGCGCCGGCTCGTTCACCATCACCGACGCCGCCTCGTCGCGCCTGCTCTTCGGAGGCGACCCGGGCGTGACGCACACCACCAGCGGTACGATGGTGCCGGCGTGGTCGTTCGACTGGACCGCGCCTGCCACGGCAGGTCCGGTCACGTTCTACGCCGCCGGAAACGCCGCCGACGGCAACGGCAGCAACTCGGGCGACTACATCTACACGGCGACCCAAACCGTCCTCGTGGGTGGCACGTCGTCTGATGAGACGCCTCGCACCGAGGCGCGCCTCGCATTGAGCGCGCCGCACCCGAACCCGGTCCGGACCGGTCGGGCGGCTGTCCGTCTGACGCTTCCCGAGGCGGGACCGGCACGCGTGCGCCTCGTGGACGGACGCGGCCGGACCGTGCGTCGCGTGATCGACGAGCGCCGCGGTGCTGGTGCGAGCGACGTGATGATCCAGACCGACGATCTGGCGCCGGGTCTGTACTTCATCGTCGCCGAGGCATCGGGCCGTAAGACGGTCCAGCCGCTGTCGGTCGTGCGGTAGCACCACCGAGGCGCTCTGGGCGCCTCGGCGCGTTTAGCGCGACGAGGCGGAGCGCTGATAGGACAGAGCCAGACAGGGTTGAGGCGGACACGGGTTGTGCCGATACGTGACGCACGCCTTCTCTGCCCTTTGTGCCCCACTCTTCCGCAGCCCTCGTGGCTGGCCTGCGCCTCGCCGCCCATCGCCTCGGCGCCGCGGCGGTGCACCTCTACACCGCCAATTCGGACGGGCATCTCGTGCTCGCCGAGGCGAGCCATCCCGATGCAGCCCCGAGCCTCGCCGCTGTCGCGGAGACGCTCGGCACGGACCTCGTCGTGATGGACGTCTCCAGGATTCTGGACGGCGCGCAGTTTGCCGTCGGTCAGCGGTCGGGCGCTCTCGTGTTCGTCGCGATCGGCGTGGATCTAGACACGTTAGACCGCGAGTGGGACGACGCATTTGCCGAGTCCGTCGCAGTCATCGAGGCGATCCTGCGCGCCTCAGGGGACTCGTTTCCATCCACGGTGGGCCATGCGAACCTCCTCCACGAGGTCGCGACCCACCCAGGAGCCTTCGACGAACGTCTGCGGATCGCCATCGCAGGACTGGCCGAGGCGCTCGGTACCGAGTCGGCAGCGTTCTGCACGGTCACGGATGGCGTGTGGAATGCCGAAGAGGTATGCGACCCCGGAGGTCATCTGCCGCGCGAGACCACCGACGTTGCGGAGACGCTGTGTGGGATCACCGTCCGCGCCGACGGACCGGTCGCGCTCAATGATTCCAGTGCCTACCTCGGGGCTCCGGTGTTCTCAGACGGACGGACGATCGGGACGCTGATTGCGACGAGCCGGGCACCGCGCACAGAGCCGTTTACAGGGAGCGACCGCGCTCTGATCGAGTCGCTCTCGCGGTGGGTCGGGGCCGCCATCGGCGGTCGCGCGGCAGCGCAACGGCTCGCCGACCGCGAAGCGGCTCTGTCTGCATTTGTAGACCGGGCGCCGGTCTCAATGGGTCTGGTGGTATACGACGATGCCTTGCCGGCTGATCTGAGGTTCGTCACTGTCAACGCGACCGCGGCGGCGCTCTTGGGCGCCTCGGGGAAGGACCTGGGCGGCCGGCTCGCCTCCGAGGTGGGAGTGCATGAACGCACGCGGCGCGCGTGGGCGCTCGGCTGCCGCCAGGCGCTCAGCAGCGAGACCGGTACGCCACTCCCGACCGTCACGCTCGACTTTGAAACGTCCGACGGCGCGCGCATTCTCTCGGTTACGCTCGGGCGCCTCGACGTACACGACACCACGGGTACGCCGGTCGCTTGTGTCTCGTTTGTGGCCGAGGACGTGACCGAGCGCGAACTCAACCTTCGCTCCACGGCCGAGCACCGCGACGCATTCGAGCAGACGACGACACAGCAGGCGGCCCTGTTCAAGAACCTCCACCGCGACCTTCGGTCTTCGCTCACGACGATCCTCGGCTATGCCGACCTGCTCGGCGACGAGATGTCGGCAGAGGACATTCGCGCCGTGCGCGACGTGATGCTTCGGTCGGGAAACCACCTGCTTTCTCTGCTCGACGACGCCGTCGCGATTTCCGAGGCGACCCGCGTGTCGGTATCGCTTGTTCCCGTCGACGCTGGCCGGTTGGTCGGCGGCGCGGTTGGTACCTGTCAGGCGGCGGCCGAGGCGTCCAGCGTCCAGACCGAGTACGCCAGCGAGACGAGCCACGAGCCTGTCTTGATGGATCCAGCGCTCGTCGAACGGATCGTCCAGATGCTGCTCGGCGACGCCATCGAGTGCGCGAGCGAAACCGATGCGCGCCGCGTGGACGTGCGCCTCGGCGAAGACGACCGCGGATTTATGCTGGACGCTAGCGTACCAGGCGCGACACTTCGCATCGGACCGAGTGACGCGCTGCGGCCTGTGCTCGCTGAGCGTCTCGCCGAGCGTATGGGCGGCACGTTCACGGTCATAGACCACGGGCAATGGCAGGTTCGACTCCCACGCAACCCCGCCGTTGTCGTGGAACTGCCTGCCCGGCGCAAAACCGCGCCCGCACATGGCGAGACGTCGAACTCAGCCGAACACCGGACCCACGTCTCGGGGCCGGCGTAGGCGCGGCAACCTTCCGGCGCTGCCGTGTCCACACCCCACTCCGCACCCGAGTACGCCAAGCCCGACGCTCCCGGTGTCTACGCGGGCTTCGACAACTCCGTCGCCGTGTACCACGTCGTCGGCCGTTCCGACGGATTCGAGGTGGCGGCGCGCGCGCTCATGGCGCGCCTCCGAGACGCGCAGGACCGCTTCCCGGACTGGCCGCGCACACTCTACGTCGACGTCGACGGGCACGAGGGCGACGCAGCCGGCTTTACGCCCGAGATGTACGAGTTGCAGCAGGACTTCCTGTTCTCGTCCATCGCCCCGTTCGTGACGGCTCTCGAGACGCCCGTCACGGGCGGGCTCGTCAACCCGGATTCGCAACGGAACGATGTGCCGCACCGGCTGGACTTTGGGACCGATACGCGTCCGCACACCGGCCAGGTGATCGGCGACCACTGAGGCGGAGAGATGCGCGCCTCGGTGTCGCGTCGAGGCGCGCATTTGTCCCCTTGTAGATGAGCAGCGATGGGACGTACACTCGGCACCCTAACCCGCTCCCGCTGCCTGTGTCCCGACTCTCACTGCGCCTCGGCGCCGTCGCTCTCGCCCTGCTCGTGTCATCCTGCGACAGCACTGAGGAAGCATTCAGTCGCGTCGATTTGAGAGTCGGGCAAACACTCGAATACACCACTCGGTACACAGAGAACGGTCTGTACGAAGGCACCGAGGCGTTGGACATCACCGGGCAGATTGTGCAGCGCGTCACATCGACCGGGCAGACGCTGGAAGGACGGGGCGGCCTGACTCGCGTCGAGGTTGAGTCGACAGAACGTGACCGGCCCGACCTCGTCTTCCGCTCGACGATCTGGTACCGGCCGACGGACGCGCGCCTCGAAGAAGTCGCGTACCAGTTTTCGGGCGATGGACCCAGTGCGGTCGGCCTCCGCGGGCGTGTAATGGATCCAACGCTCCCGCGCACCGTCAACCGGCTGATCGAAGGCGCCCAGCGGTCTGGTGGGGACGGACCCGAGTGCCCGTTTAACTGCGCGGTGACGTTCCGCGCCCCGGCGCGCATCGTCGTCGAGTATCCCGGATACACCGGGCAGACGTGGACTCACTTCAACGTCGAGAGCTCCTTGTCGAGCACGCGCGAGATCATCGCCAACGAGACGATCGAGACGCCGGCGGGCACGTTCCCGTGCGTTGTTGTCCGGACGCGGCTGCTCGGGTTCGGCGACGACTTCGACTTCAACTGGATCGACTGGATTTCGGATGTCGGGCTTGTCCGCCGCCGGATCGTGAGCCGCACGCCGCTCCCGCTCGCCGACGGGACGACGGTCGACGCGATCTACACCGAGAGCGTCGACCTCGCTGCCGTTCGCCGGTAGCCTCTGCGCGTCTCGGAGCCCGACCGCGCGAGTCGAGTAGGAGCGGTCCCACTCGACCTGCCTCCGATGCCTCGCTTCCTCTTCGTCGCGCTCGTCCTCGTCTCCGGATGCAGCACCGTCGCGCCCACCGAGGCGCCGGCGCCCGCCGAGGCGCGCACGCCGCTGGTCCTGGTCTCGCTCGACGGATTCCGGCACGACTACCGCGCCCGGACCGCGACGCCCAACCTGGACCGCATCGCGCAGGCGGGCGTCGCGGCGGAGCGCCTCGTCCCGGTCTTCCCGACGCTCACCTTTCCGAACCACTACAGCCTCGTCACCGGGCTGCACCCGGAAGGTCACGGCATCGTCGGCAACACGATGCACGACGACGTGCTCGGCTCGTTCTCGCTCCGAAACCGAGACGCGCTCCGGGACGGGCGGTGGTGGGGCGGCGAGCCGCTCTGGGTCACGGCCGAACGGCAGGGCGTGCGCGCCTCGACGATGTTCTGGCCCGGATCGGAAGCTGAGATCGGCGGCGTCCGACCGTCCGACTGGCTCCCGTACGACGACGATATGCCGTACGACGAGCGCGTCGATACCGCGCTGGCGTGGCTGGACCGGCCGACGGAGACGCGCCCTGGCTTTGTGACGCTCTACTTCAGCGCCGTCGACTCGCAGGGCCACCGCTTCGGGCCGGACGCGCCCGAGACGACCGAGGCGATCGCGCGCGTCGATAGCGCCGTCGGCCGCCTCCTGGACGGGTTAGAGTCGCGGCGCCTCGGTGCCGATGTCGTCGTCGTGTCGGATCACGGCATGGCCGCGCTCTCCGCCGACCGCGTCGTCTACCTGGACGATTCCGCGACCGAGTTCACTGATGACGCCGAGCGCGTGCTGTGGGGCGCGACGACGCTGGTCTGGCCCGCGCCGGGGCGCCTCGACTCGCTCCACGCGCAGCTTGCGCGACTGGATCATGTCTCGGTCTACCGCCGCGAATCCGTCCCGGAGCGCCTCCACTTCCGCGCCTCGGACCGCATCGCGCCGCTCGTGCTCGTCGCCGACGAGGGCTGGGCGCTCACGACCCGCGCCGAGCCGCGCACGCCGCGCGGCGGCACGCACGGCTACGACAACGCCGCGCCGTCGATGGCCGGCATCTTCCTCGCGTCCGGTCCGTCGTTTCCGTCAGGCGTCTCGGTGCCGAGTGTCCGCACCGTAGACGTGTACGAGATCCTGTGTGCGGCGATGGGTCTCACGCCTGCGCCCAACGACGGCGACGCGTCGGCAGTGGCCGCCGTTCTGGTGCCGGCCCGCGCGCCTCGGTGACGCGCCGAGGCGCGCATCAAAAAAGCGGGGCGGCTCTCGTGTGAGAGCTGCCCCGCTATACGTCAACGCCGAGGCGCCTACGGCTGCGAGATGTCCGACCGGCGGACAACACTCAACTGGCCGTTGGCACCGAACTGGCCGACGACGCCCGTGAATGTGAACGGTCCCTGCGGAACCGGCGTCCCTTCGGCGTCGCCATCGCGTCCGAGGACGCGCATCTGGAACGTCGTGCCGCTCGGGCCGGTGACGGTGTAGTTGCGCCCCGAGCCGAGGTTGGCAAAGACCACGTCCGGCGTGTCAATTGTCAGGCCCGTGATACGGACCAACTCCGACTGGTACTGCGGCAGGTTCGCTGCCAGCGTCGCGAGCGTGATCGTCTGTGGCTCCGGCACGCCGGCTCCGGCCTGCACGACCGCAAAGTCCGTCACGAACGAGAGCTGGATCAACTCGTTGAACACCGAGGTCGAGCCAACGATCTGAATCCGGTCGCCGACCGATACCGTTCCTGCCGCGACGGCCTCGAACAAGGGCCCTTCGGGTGAGAAGACCGTGATGCCGGCCGACTCGTCCTGGATGTACACGAAACGCCCTCCAAGGCGCGTCACGATGCCTTCGATGGTCGCGTCCGTGTTCGGCTCGAAGCCGCGGATGGTCGCGATCGGGAGCGTGCCGATCGTGAGCGCGAACTCGCGCTGCTGGCCGAGGCGCGCACCTTGCACATTCTGGAGCGCGAACACGACCTGCTCGGCCTGCTCGATGAGCGTGTCTGCTACGACCTGGAACGTCACCATCTGAGTCTCGTCGGGCGCACCCGTAAAGGAGACGGTGCGCGTCTGGAGACCCTCGCCACCTTCGCCGAAGCCGGTGAAGTCGACGTTGTTCGTCGCCGACGAGGCGCCGGTCGCGAGCAGGACCTCGACTGTAACGGCCTGGCCCGTGCCGCCGCGGAGGCGGACCGGGATCGAGACCTCGTCGCCCTCGGCGGCGTTGCCGCCGGCCGATGCGAACGAGACGACTGGCCCAGTGAGAATCTCGTCGACCTCGGCTGTATCGCAGCCCGAGAGCGGGCCCAACAGGGCGACGCCGACGAGCGTAAGGAGAATGCGTGTCATAAGAATCAGAGGAAGGCCGAAGCGCGCACAGTGCGCGGACGCGTATGCGCGCCTCGGCGGATCGAGATCAGAGTTAGAACGAGTAGCGGACGCCAAAGCGCAGCTGCCAGCGCGACGCAAAGTCGAGCGTGTTGAACGCGTCGCCTGTGATGTTGTCACGGACCGTGCGCTCGTCGAAGCTCACGACCGGTTTGCCGATGTCGTCGTTGGTCACGACGCGGCCGGCAACGCGGTTGCCCACGTCCGTCGCCTCGATGTAGCGGCTGAAGTTGTACAGGTTGAGGTTGTTGAACGCCGTTCCGCGAAGCTGACCCCAGCTGTTGTTGACGAAGTTGAGCGCGTTGATGAGCGTGATCTCGAAGTTGACCGTCTGGCCACGGAC
>JAULKR010021893.1:0-12674 GCA_032356305.1 Prasiola linearis | reverse complement strand
GAGAGAGAGAGAGAGAGAGAGAGAGAGAGAGAGAGAGAGAGAGAGAGAGAGAGAGAGAACATATTTCCCACATCCGGCTGCAAGGGCCAATCTACTAGATTGGCGTAGTAGGGTTCGATGTGTGTTTACTAAGCCGCAGCAGGCTGGCAAACAGGCGCAAAATGGCACAATATTTGTCAGACAAGCTGCATGCAAAATATTTGTATCTTGACAACCGGAATACAGAACTTTGAGGGGGGGATCCGGCGCGGAAAGTCAAAATTTATGTTATCAGGTATGGCCGCACGATGACGAGAGATTGACGTCGTTCAGCTCCAACCAGGTCAGCGTGCCATGGTCACTGCGGCGTGAATGGCTGACGGATGGCAGTACTCCGTCTCATGTCGTGCTCTCCTTTCATGCAATGCATTGCCGCTTGCGGCAGTCATTGGCCAATTGGGCTTGTACAATGTTCGGGTGTTCACATATCTCTTGTACTCGAATAGCTAGCTCATAGCGGTCGAGTGGCATAGTGCTGACCCGCTCGTAATCAAACCTTGCAGCCAAACTTGAACATCATTTCAATTTATATTCGAGAACTATGATCAACCAGCCACCCCCGCAGAACCTACTCCAAGGCTCTGTGTGTACACAACTCTGGATTGCAAGTCCTTGCGACTGACGGGGATTCAAACCTTTCTTTCCTCCAATTTCTATGGGGATTTGAGATGTATCAGGCATTAGGCTATTGAAGAATTCACGGGTCACTAGTTAAATTTGACCGAGAAATTCGTTGCAAACCATATCTTAGCTGTCGAATATTGTGACTGCTTGTACGACATTTGCACAAGGTGAACGTTGAATCTTGATCATACGGTCGTACGGTAAAGTTCGCGAGTGATAAGACACACCAACAAGCACATTTGTCTTGAAATAATCATGCGTGAGGCCAGGTGCCACCGTCTGACATACACGACCATCTGGCAGGCCATATTCACAAAGTGCTACTGCTGTTGACTCTCCTGATACTAACAGGTTATTGAGGTGGCGCCGGGATATAAGATGGTCGAGGCCTATGCAAATGTCCATCGTACTTTGCCGAGATGTTCTGATGTGCTTGGGGCATGTGCTGCTGCTGCTGCTGCTGCTGCTGCTGCTGCTGCTGCTGTGGTGCTTGGTACATCGGAGAACCGGCATGAGCTGACTGGAATGGGGCAGAAGGTGAGGATTGCATCGACTCCTGACCGGGCTGAAAGGATGACTGATGCCAACTGTGTTCAGGTGTGGCATACGTAGTGGAGGGTTGTGAAGCCATTGAACAACGACTTGAAAGACAAGGCTCGCCATAAGGGGCGCGGCCAGCGCCTGCGTGCCCATTTACCAGGCAGTCACTCTGTGCAGCAAAAAACAGCGGCAGTCATGAAATAGGTGCGACAGCCTGTCATGCTATACAACAAAATAGCAAGGTGTCGTCCGATGCCAAGAATAACAGAGCAATGAAGCATTGGGTTTGTGAGTCAGTCTTAATGCGTGCTATGCTCGCAATAAATTCCAAATGCACTACTTGCATTTGAGCGAAGGCAGATAACAATCGAGCAAGATACTGCATTGCACATCCTCCCCAAGGCCTTTGACTGACCACGGACATTAAAGTTGAAAGAAGAATCAAATTTGCGAGGAATGATGCGAGGGCGAAGACGAGGGTAAAACAAGGGGAGATGAAGGGAGGCAGGGGGGGAGGAGAGAGAGAGAGAGAGAGGGAGAGAGAGAGAGAGAGAGAGAGAGAAAGAAGAAGTGGGGAGAGGGGGGGAAGGGGATCACAGGGGGAAGAGATATTTCAACCTGGAGCTTGCAGTAGGAATGCTTCCAGAGAGGGGGGCACTGTCCCTGCTGTCATCAATCGCATAAGCTGTGCCATAGCTGAGCCACTGCAGCCATGGTCTGCGATAAGTGATGTCAGCCGCTGCCACAAGCTCTCCATCTCCAAACTGACCTGGCCCCAATCCTCTGCAGCATTTGCCACTGCCTGCTGCACTCCTGTTACAATGGCCGATACTGGCATATCAGATGAGATCAATTGCGGATGTTGCCTGTTTGCTGACACTTCAGTGACATCAGCAGATACAGACTTGCCAGGAAGACATCATGACGCCAGTGGTGAGGTGGGAGGGGCGCGATGGTAGGCCACGTAACACTATGGCGTCACGTGGTCACCTGTGCAGCGATCAAGAACTCTTGTTTGGAGGTGCGACTGGTATCTTAGTTGGGTCCGAGTTCCAGCCAACGCTGCTGTTGACTGGATCTGCAAGAATTGCCCCTCTGCGCAACTTGACCCCCTTGCTCTTTCAAAGGCTTTGCATTGCTTTGAACATCATCTCAAGGCACAGGGGCGGGGGGAAAGGTAGGAGGGGAAATCACTCGTCTTTCATACAATTGCGGGAAGCTTACCTGTGTCACTGCCCTGAAGAATGGCGAGGTATTGAAAGCTCTCGTGCATGACTACCTGCACCGATCACAACCCAGACCACGTTCGTACTGCTGAGGTAATAGCAGATCCTCAGCTTCGGCTTCGGCAACCACTGAAGGTTGGTGGTGCATTGAAGCACCTGTCCAATTGCACTTGCCAACCTCGGTAAGATGATACATCGTCTCAAGAGGCACAATGCCACAGAGGACGACAGCCCGATGAAGCAGTTGTGGGTGGCCATCGCAGAGGAGCGTACCCTACGACCTGGTGATCGTGAGCCCCCCGAGGGCTTCACCATCGTTGAAAGCAGTTCCAAAGAGGTGCTGTAAATGCACACAAAGCCTGCATCGCTCGCCACTACGAGGACTGTCAGCCTGATAGGCGATGATGTTGCCTTGGGACCTCGATCGGAGTCCACCTGCGGCGAACATGAGGGATGTTGTCGCAATGCAGCTAGAGAGAATCGACGAGGTCTCAAATGTGAATCAGCCTAGAGTTCATTCAAGAATGTCCGCAAACCCAATATGGACATGGGCTGCCCTGAAGCTCCATGGTATGGTACTTTCTATACTTAGTGTGGGCAGTGCGGGCTGTGCTCAGGACATGAGCACCTCTTCGCTCAGCTGCTTAGTTGCTGAGGGTGTTTCCTGACAGAAGCGGCTTGTGCGACCGTTGAGATGTTGTATGGCAGCATCTAAGCCAGTTGCTGTACCAGGAACTACTGCTGGTTCTTGTACCCAGGTCAGCGCACTCACTCCGCCTGCAACATATGAGATATGTAGCAAAGCATCTTGATCTTCCCATATCTGCTGCACTTTTGCAACTCATTCTAGAAGGCGGATGGTGGGCCAAATTCAATGTACAAGTAAATGGGACCATTGCCATCGAATGCAGCTAACGTTTGCTTATGTCTGGATCCAGGAGCGCCTTGTGCGGACCTGAAATTGTAGGTGTTTGCTGCGAGATGGTGGATCCGCTGCTGGAAGCAAAAAGCATCACAGCGCCATTCGAACACCCCACTGTAAGCGAATCGCCACTTGGGGTCCAAACAATGGCAGTAGCCTGAGATGCAAGCGAGCACTGCCAGAGACGCTGCCAGTTCAGACGATGAACTTCTAGGCGCCTGTCCTCAAAGACAATGGCCAGCAAATCCATTGAAGGACACCATGCTGACAGCGTGACGCCAGCTTGTAATGGTTTCTCAGTCATGAGCATGAATGCATCGCTGAGATGCTGTCTTCCGATGTCCATCGTGAGCAGTGACAACAATGTATCTGAAATAACGATCAAGTCTTCAGCTTCACACGCAATAACAACCTCGTACTTTGTTGCACGTTTAGAAGTAGACAAGACGTAAACATGGCTGCTGAAGTGCGTCGGCACATTGCATGAGCGTTCCTCAATTATCAACGCAATTCTCTAGTCCACATGGTTGAATGGATCAACGCGAAGCGGAGGCACAGATTTGCACTTTGAAATTTGAGTCCGCCTGGAACCAGCCTGGAGCTTGGAACCAGTGCACGTGACTCGTGTGATACAAAATGACGTTAAATATGAGTAGGCAATGGAGGTCGCCTAGATTGCATGCATGGCAACCTCGGTATCATTCGCGTTTGCTCTGAGTACTGACTAGTGAGACGAGCATTTGCAAATGACCAGGGTTCTTGGAAGAATTGCCGCAGGGGGTAAACGATTATTTGATTATTTTGAGGCTAGGTAAGTGAAGTAAAGAATATGGTAAAAAATTGTTTTAGCAAGTAATTACGGTCGGAAAGTGCTTGCCTAAACGTCAAACCAGGTAAATGGGAAGCTATTTGAAAGAAAAAAATCTACCCAAAATTTCATCGCAGCTTGACCTTAGGACGTGTTTGACCTCACTAGGGCTATCCCAGTTAAACAGGATTCATTTTCGTTTAAGAAGGAAAGTACTCTCTTATCATCAACAGACACAGATATACACGTTGCAATTGTCCACAGGCATCAAGCCTTTATGCAAAAGACTTTGCTGCATCGACCAGGCTGTAATCTTTACATGCATACATGCCTTGCATATATCACGTAATGTAATCATATATGCAACCATGCCATATGGTATCAACTCTGCGTGTACCAATGCCTTGCCATGCTCAGAGGTATGCTACCGCTAACGTTGAAACTCAACAAACTCATCAATGATATTTAACAATTGAATATTTGAACTGATTGAAGTGCAGCTACGCATGCGGAACACCATTATATGCCTTCGAATACTGTGAACAATACTTCCAGCTGAATTTAGACTTGACAAATGTGGAGTGCGTGGTGACCAAAGCTGGCGGACGACCAGCACATATGTCTTGCCGACCGCCGATTGCGGCACTTCTTCAATGTCAGAACTTGAGAACAAAAGGGTGTTGCCAAAAATCACGATATGGGCTTTCCAATATTTTCTTTTGCCAACAAAGCTTCAAGTGAAGGCAAATCCGCCTTCGAAGGCCATTTGGGTTTTTAAACAGTAAAGATAACAAGTAAGAAATTGCAATTCCCTTTTTTCAGGTGGTAAACAATTAAATAATCATTGGTAAGTTGAATAATGGGGTAAGTAAGTAATCTATTCTTCCAACAACCCTGCAAATGACATCCGGTGGAGTTCAACTTAGGAATATCTCTACACGGAGACGTGTAAAGGATCTTGTAAGATTAGTTCGATTTATAAAAGGGTTGTGCTGATACAATTGTTTGACCACCCGGACCTTGTGAGAGTTAGCTACGTAGCGCTACGTTCACGTGTTTGCACGAAATCATGTTGTACACCTTTACAGATCTGGTGCACTACGTATACGGTGACGCCATTAACGTGTTGTACAGCTATAGGAGCGCATCTGCACCGCCATTCATATTAATCATTCGACTGCGGCAAGTGTTGAATCTTTCGATGTTCTGTGATGATTGCGTCCCTCTACAGCTACAGCCTCTACTGTCTCGCCGACTATGAATGAATAATGCTTATGATCACTACCTGACATAATTGGTTCATAATTAAAATAACAAAATATGGAAAGAAATGTCTGAATTAATAAATGAGATTTTTCACCTCGGAAATGAGCTAAAACAATTTTCCCAAAATCGACAGCAAACATTAGTACAAATATCAAGTTATCGTGGGTCTCGTTCAAGGCAAGAATTGCCTGCGTACAAATTCTAATGTTTCCCGAAATCTTCGACGCACCATCCCTACGGTAACACGAAATCGAGATACATTTCACATCGATGGAGAATTGGTTCTAGAATTCATATATGTAGATGCGTCCCTTTTCACCTTTTCCCAGTCTCCACTTTCGTAGACATCCATGGAGTCGACTTCATGTTGCGCGGAGGTATGACCATTAATCACAAGAGAAGTTGCACACGGAGCCCCTGAAACTTAGATGAGTGTTGCTTTATGTGTGTGTGCACAACAGCAGAGTACTCGTGCATTTCCGGAAAACCTCCATTTCTGAGCTGAGGGAGCTCAGCTGAACCCAAGACATGCATGTGTAAATCGATGACCGACCCGATAACCTTTTCACCAACCCTTACGTGTGGGATTACTGATGTATCTCAGTATGATTCCTGCTATAGCAGATACGGACTGAAAACCCAAGCTGTATCATGTGCGAAGCCCGACTCGTACGAGAAGACATTTTGCAACAAGAACACTGAGTGCTAATTTGATGACGTGTTGACTCAACAAAGTCAGACTTGAACACAGCCAGAAACCGCGTATATTTTCTAGTCTGTGTTTGGCCCTATGGTGCATCCCCTACATTTTTCAAAGCTTCATGCTGGCCAAGAGGGGCCTAAGGATAACAGCTGCCGTCATGCACGATGCAATCGCTTGCAGCTTGACCTCCTATTTCAAGCATCAGGTCAGATGGTCAGCGGCTGTACGAGATTTTCTCGGAGTATTGAATTTAGTGTGGAGCTTAAAAAGGACGACAGGCAATCAATGCAGTGTTCTTCATGCGGCGTACATAGCGCGCGGATGAAACCTCATCACCGATATCTCAGCACGCACGCCTCATCAGTCAGCCCTAGAAACCTGTGCACGTGTCAGAAGAAGCAAGAAGTTCAGCTTGTTATTCCTGCGAATATCTATGGTGATTAGTAATGGATTGGGGTGAAGCCATGACAATTTTTGATGCCGGATTCAAATATAGTTTTGTTAAAATAAATCCAGCATGTCCTGAATGCTGGATGTATACTGACACTGATGCACCACCACCAAGTCCGCTCTAAGCTGACACTCAGCGACGAGCATACATGCAATGACTCACAAGCAACCGCAAACCGTGGCGGCACTCAAGACCATGCCACGGCCGTGATGCATATTGCTTGCACTGTTCGGTCTATCGAGGCACAGCTGAAGAGTGACCAACGGCCATCACTCGTAGAGTTGGTGGGGTGCAGCAAGAGGTACGGACTGAAAGGTCGATTAAGCACGAAGAGTAAGGAATATGACCAGGGGGTTGTGTTACAAGAGGCAGCTAAAGTAATGCGTCGCTCACTAATGAGCGGTTTGCCAGTGACGACGAACTTGAAGGAGGTTGCCTCTTCAGCCCTGCAAGTCCTCATCAAGCTCCACGACAAGGACGGCAATACCTGCAGCAAAGCAGTTGTTGGTGGTGACACTGCGGGTGGAAGTAATCGAGGGTGTGCTCATTGGACATGGCCAACCAACAGCGATAGTCGAAAGGGCTATGCGAGAGACCCATCAGTTCAAAGAGCAGTGAAGCCCTCAGCAACTCGTGCTGCCATTATAGTCCAGGAAGCCTCACCCGACGGTTGGTTGCCCGCCGCTGCGCATCTGCTTTTCTCAAAGCCGACTTGCTCGTACATTGAGCAGGCAGCTGGATTTGATTCATCCACATGGGCATACACTCGGCGAGCCTGCAGCTCCTGTTGCGCAACAAGAAGAGCCTGTCGCAAAATTGCAGAGCCGACACCTCGTCTGCGCCGCTTGGCATCGACAGCCAGGTTTGCCAGAAAGGCAGCATGGGTATCCTGCACCAGATGAACACGTGAACGAGACATGGCAGGGAGGCAAAACTACCAGCTGTTGCCTATCCCACGTTGCCTTGCCGTGATCTGGCTTCGTCGTTGAAATAATGGAGACCTCACAGTGCTTTCAATTTGCAAAACGAGCATCGCTTCCACTGACTGCTCGGAGACTTCTACGAAACACCCTCACACACTGCGTGACGATACGAACACTGCTTCCCGACGATCACAGTGAAATGTGGTATTCGACGTGTATTCGATGTGTTTCAAAATTTTCGACAAGATACAGGCCTGCACAAAGCTGGCCTCCCAGACATTAAACAACAGACCAATGCACCTGTGGTACTCCGTCCGGCTGCTGTCCATTTCTGCAAAAGGGCGGCCGTAGATCCCCGCATCCCACAACACATTGCTCCTCATCGAGCGCCACGAAGCATACAGCCTGCACAGAGCCCAAGAAGATGGTACCCAGCTGAGGGAGGATTAGGAGGATGTGAGCCCACAAGGTCAAGTGTTAGCTGACAGACTCGTTATTTTATGCGTCAATTTGACACATATGTAATGTTGCTTTAACGATATATGTAGCTCACACATCACAGATATATGGGGTTGGTCCAACACATTACCAATTTCCATATCATCTTACCCTTGGTGAGCCTATACCCGGCAAATTTCGAGTACGCTTGACAAGCCCTTGAAACTCTTCCCGGGCAAATTGCCTTTTCAAGTTGATTACATAGCGTGGTGATGGCAATACCTGTCCGTGCGAACAATAATATTAGGTACGGCCTCATGCTTAACAGAAAAAGCAGCAGAGTGGCACTGCACTTGCTGTTACCTCATAGTAAGCAGATGCACGGATCCTGGCGCAGGACTCCAGCTCGTCATCGGTTTCAGCTTCACGCACGTTGATGTGAGACTGCAAGCTGACTTTCGCGTTGCATCTTATCGGTGGCAGCCTTCGACTCGACAAAGCTGATTGTGATCGCGCGCACGCCACCTTAACATCTAATCTAGAAGTTAGAAGGTTTTCGACAGTCAGCTGTGAGTAAACCACATGGTGCATGGGTTGGTCCTCACAAATTGTAAATGGTGCGAGTAAGCATGGCCACTGGCAGTGATCAACCCAGATTGCTCATGAAGCGAAGCTTCGCTTAAGCTGAACAGCTATAATTGTGTGGGTGGTATTGATGCTGCATCACAGTGACAGAGACGCTTGTTTGGATTGTCCACTACGACTCTTTCAGAGAGGTTAATTCTACAGTAATGGCATCACTGTAATGCAGTGTTATTAATTGTTACATTGATTTTCACTTCCACTTTCGGCCCTTATTAGGCCTAAATTATATAGTTTTCGTGTGTTAATGAGAATTCCGAGAACCACTGTTGGCCTTACAATTTCACAATGTATGTACGTCGTAGAAGGAAGAGCTGCAAACATATGTGAACCATAGAGCAGGCCTCCGATTGTGAAACATCCGCAGTGAAGCCAGCTAGTTGCACCACTCATCACATCGCGAACTTACACTTGAGTGAGCTATCTGTGTATCTACACACTGTTAGAATTGCTGCGACTGAGAGTGGTTTTTAGGCATCAAATACGGCTGCAATACAGCATGCGAGTGGAAGAGCGTGTATGATCACACCAACTCCAGTTTATTGCCATAACAAAATCGGCCAAGGAGCCACGCAATTGAAAGTACAAGATGCGCAAGTTAAGGTATACTGCGGCAAAGTCCTATCGCCAACGCGGCCTCTTCCTCAGCCTTGGCCTTGTCTTTGGTCAGGAGGGCCCTCAGCTTGCGCTCGATCTCCAACTGCACGTCAAAGCGAGCGCACAGCATGGCACGGTCAGCCCACTCGCGAAACGACCTCACTAATTAGCATAACTGAGACGGTGTGACTCGGGGCTAGCCATGCGGATTGTGGTAAGCGTTGTGAGGAGTGACTCCTGGCATAACACATAGGTCGACCTAATTTCCAAGCCCGGGTGTCGAAATTCGCGAGTCAGATTGCGAAAGTGCAACGGCGGAGGCACCACCCCATACCACGTCGCGTGAGGAAACGTGCAACCTCCGTGGTTGGTTGCCTTTATATCACATGGTGTAAGGGCATCAACACCGAGTCATTACATTAAGGGGACAGCGATGCGCCGGTGCAGAAGCGGACGGCCAGCGCGGCCTCCTCTTCAGCCATTGCACGCTCCTGGCTTAGCAGAGATTGCAACCGCCGCTCCAACACCAACTGCACGGCGCGACGGCCAATGACCAAGGCAACCTACAATTTCTAATCTGTCCATTCTCTTTCTTCCGATTGCTCTGCAGTAGTGATGCCGTGCCTCAAGGGAGGCCCAGGACCTATGCCAGAAGTCGTTTTGCTGATCTCTCTTGACACACATCCAATGAGAGTTCTCCAGCCTAGAGCCTACTGATCACTGACAGTTTCGGAGTGCCTGAGCTTGACCTATTGGAGCAGGTACACATCCCCAGAATCGAGAGAGTTTGCAGTGACTGAAGCAACGCAGAGTCCGCTCGATATTCCGCCTCAAACAAAGATGTCTGATGCCCAGAGCAGTCAGTGGCCGCAGAAATGATCACCTCTTCTCTTAGCACGGAGACTGTCTGTTCTTTTTCAAGCAGCTCTCGCTCTCTTCCAAGCAGGACCAGCTCCTTCTCAGCCAGCTCCGCACGAATTTCTTCCAGCTCGCGGATGCGACCTTTTTTGCGGCCTCTGCTCTTCTTCTGTTCCTCTTCGGCATTCATCCGAAGCTGGTCCACCTCTTTCTTGGCATCCTGAATAAATCACGTCATCGAAAATTCTGATCATGTCATCAAAGCTTCTGATCAAACAACTGAGGTTGAGTTTGGTTGATAATGGCACAGTATATCGAGAATGCTCGTTCCTACACTTTCAAAATGGACTGGGTTGTCGTCTGCTGCTCACCTCGAGCTCTTGCTTCTCGGCTCCAGTAGCGTCTGGTGCAGATGACGGCAACGCTGGAGGTGGTTGCCGCATCAAAGCTTCCACCTCTGCCCTCAGCATATCAGCACTTCCTTTGAAATTGTCCTGTATCTTGTCACTTGTCCGAGGATCCGATAAGGATGGTGCAGAATTAGCAGCACCATCTACCGGTGCTGCTGCTGATTGCTGCTGTTGCCGCTGCTGGATGATTTCTGCAAATCATTGCTCGAAGGTGAAACTTTGCCAATATGTAGTGTGCAACATCAACGACCATAGCAACTTGTCGCAAGAAGGGCGGTCGGAGTGTTCCAGACTGACCTGGAGGTGGAGCAGAATCTGTCTGGGCAAGCGCACTTTGGCTGAATGCCAGCCCAGCAATTGGAAGTAGAACGCCTACACGAACATGATAGTTTGTGTGAGTAGCTACTTACAGATAAGTGACTCTACTAGATATACTTCGAGTCTCAGATTAAGGGAAACATCACAGCATGAACGCAAAGTCACTCACTGCCTGATAGTAGCTTAATGAGTACGAATTGGTCTCTAAAACTTCGGTCAGCAGTCTTCGTGCGCGCAGACGCAGCATGCGCGCATGCATTCAGCTGTGGGCGTGTCCTTCTTGTATCCGCAAATGCATGCAGACCTCTTTCGCAAGCGACGCGCTGCATAGAGACGTTGCTTGTGTTTGAAAGGATAAATTTGTTGCTCATAGGGCCGAGATCGGATATGGAATATCGTTAGCCCATGTCCGGTGGATCCAAGTTGGCTTAACGCCAGCTGTCAATGCTTCGCTGGATTCATGAAAACAGTGCAACAGTGCAACAGTGCAACAGTGCTAAGATTGGAACTGCAAGCATTGAGATATTTCACTGTGCGTGCTGTGATTGCTACGATCAGATTGCATGAAAGCGAATAGCATAGAGGGATTGGATCTTCCTGCGGTGTTCTCCGTCTCATTTGCTCGTTTGCTCTCGGCAGAAGTTGACGCAGCCACTCGGGAAGGGATCCCGATCAGTACTCTTCTTTCTGCTGAATTAGTAGCGCGGCTCTTTGAGCGTGCCACGCAACTTCTTCAGACTGAGCCCACCCTTGTCGAAGTCAGGATGCTCATGCCACTGTCGCGATATGCACGTGCAGTATCAGTGACCGTGATGCCGTCTATCAACTTGAACTATCGCTTTCAGTCGAATCTCGAGTTGTAATCATCTGGTGATAAGTTCAGTGCTGCTCTGCTTGCAGTTCGACCCACCGGCGCAATCAGTAGTACATGTCGTTGGCGATACCCACGGGCACCTGCACGATGTTGTTGGACCCTTGTGAGTGATACATATTGATAACAAATTTCGGTTTTTACCTTCTGCAACCATTGGTTGAAACTCCGTCTCACACCTTAGTTGGACTGCAGGTTAACTGCCACAGGGGAACCGGAAGCTGATAGGAATATTCTTGTGTTCAACGGAGACTTCGTCGATCGCGGTGCTTGGGGTCTTGAATTGCTCGTGGTCTTGGCTGCCTGGAAGCTAGGTATCTCTCTGCATCAGCACGGCCAACAAGTTAGGGCAGCACCATGCACCGCCTGGTTTGTATGCCTCTTTCTACCTCTCCTTTTCTTCATGGCTCTGATTATGATTGCATTGACCTGCAGCTTTACCGTCATCAGTTATATTGCTGAGGGGCAATCACGAGTCAGTAACGTGTACGAAGCTATATGGTTTCTGGCAGGAGCTGCAAAAGAAGTATGGTGCAGCGAAGGGAAAGGTAAGCGTCTTGAGACGTCTGCCTTCGCGTGACTATATGGTAAAGGCTGTTGGTCACGGTCGTACAGCCTGTTATAGTTGCTGTGCAGGTAGTGTTCAGGCAATGCAAGAGGCTCTTCGCAGTGCTGCCTCTGGCGGCCTGCATTGCCCACAACACTCTCATTCTGCACGGAGGTGAATGTATGACTTGATACTTTCACAAAAAGCTTATGGGGGCAGATGACTTCTATTCTGAGCCGCCTTGAACTGCTTTTAATACCACTGCAGTATGATTTGATTCAGTGGCCAGGATTCCCAATCTTAACGTGCTGCATGCCTAGGCTTATTTCGGAAACCCGTCAAACGGGGGAAAAAGCGTCGACGAGCTGGGATGAGCAAACCTTCGCAGCTTGGCTGCTTGGATGATCTGCGTAGTAGCTCCAAGGGCGGGATGGATCCAAGCGGTCGGGCCCCTCCCCCCCCACCCCCCTCCCCCCCCTGCGCATATATTG
>JAULKR010021782.1:0-12683 GCA_032356305.1 Prasiola linearis | reverse complement strand
GCTTCGACATTAACCCTCACGCCCCCGTTCGGACCCGACCCAGGCGTGGTTTCACGGACCTCGTTGCGGCGGACGGTGACGCGGTTTCCTTTCACAGAAAGACCGGTCCGGTTCGACCCGGTGAACGAGACGTCGTTGTCTTGAATGACGATGTCGCGTCCCTCCACTGCCAACGCAGATGTGATGGACGATGGGGCAGTCGCCGCATCGTACAGCACAGTGTTGCCCGAAAAGAGGACGTCGCTCCCGCTGATGCTTACATAGGAGTTGACGACGGAGTTCAAGATCGAAATGCGTTCGCCCTGGCTCACGAACAAGCCTTCGAAGGTGTCCACCCCGTCTATCACGATGTCGCGCGGCTTCGGCGCCGACGCGCTGGGCTTGGTGATGGCTATAGACCCAACGTCGAGGTCGGAAAAGACCAACGAGGAAGCCCCGTACACCTGGATCCTGCTGACGTGAGGGTTCGGCCCTCCGGGGCTGGGCTCGAAGCGGACCGGCGCGGCGGACCCCATCCCCTGAAACGGGCGGATGGTGTGCGTCGCGTAGGAGGGTTGCGCGATGTGGAACGTGACAGGGCCGTCCACGCCGACCTCCTCCAGCGCGTTGAGGGCGGCCTGAATCGAGAAAAAGTTGCGAGGGCCAGAGCCGGCCGCATCGACGGTGTAGGTCCCGTCCAAGCCGGGCGGTGGGGGCGTGAGCTCGGTCGTGGCCTCGTCGGCACCGACGTAAGGGTAGGTGGCGCTCCGCGGGTCGCCGTCGATGGCTATCGAGACGGGGGACGGGTCCCCGATGAGAAAGCCGTCGCCGTCGGAGGAGCCCGCGAGATGGAGGTTGCCGGCGCCGACGTCGGCGAACGTGACGGGATGGACCCGGGAGGCGGCGTTCGTCCCCGTCGCGGCGTTCAAGTCTGTGACGACGACGTAGTCCACGCCTCCCCACCGCACGTCGAGAAGGTCCCCGCTTGCCGCCTCGTACACCACGTGGTCGGCCTCGGCGGCTCCCGCGGCGGCGTCGAGGTCGGGTCCGGCGCCGCGGTGCGAGAGGACGAGGTTCCGGAGCATGGCCGCGTTCGAGAGCGCGTCGAGGCGCAGCGCCGGGTCGGCGCCGTCGGCCACGTGGAGCGTTGTGTGGAGAAGCACCAGCGCGCTCACATCGCTCACGTCCAGCGCGACGCCGCTCCCGACGACCGTGGCCATGGTGTTGAACACATCGGTGGAGCCGCTCCCTGCGTCGATGCTGGACTGACGGATGCCCGTGCCGTCGCCGATCTGGACGCGGTTCTCGGACATCGTGCTCCGCCCGCTCAGCTCCGCCACCTCGATTCCGACGAACCCGGCGGCGCTGCCCAGCGACGTGACGGTGTTGCGCTCGATCGCTAGGGCCTGGCCGGAGTTGTCCTGCCGCTCGACCAGGATGCCCCGGTCTCGAACATCGCTGACGGTGTTGTCCCAGATCGCGTGCTGGCTCTTGTCGTGTACCGTGCCCGCCGACGGCGAGACCACGATGCCATGCGTGCCGCCCGAACCGGTGACGCCCTGGATCAGCGAGACCTCGCACCGAGAGAGCACGCCCGCCGCGATGCCGGTCGCGAACGAACCGTTGTTGCTGACCGTCTCCGAGTCGAGCACGAAGGCGAACTCCGCGGCCGCGCTGATCGACACAACGGTGCCCAGCGGCTGAAACGGATTCCCGACCGTCATCCGAAGCCGCTCCAGCGTGACGTAGCGGCTCTCGACCCCGACCACCCAGTCGGCCGCGGCGCTGGGCGCGGTAGCGCGGATCTGGGGCAGCGCGCCGGTCGCCGGCCCCTGGAAGGTGACGCGCCTGGAACTGGACACGCCAGCGACGGCCGGAATGGTCACCTGCTCGTTGTAGGTGCCGGCGGCGACCTCGAACGTGACGGCGGCCGAGACGCCCTGCGCGGCGAGCGCGGCCGTGGCGTCGGCGAAGGTCTGGTAGTTGGTTCCCGCCGTCGGCGCGGAGCCGTCGATGGTGTAGGTGCCGGCGAGTTGGGCCGAGGCCAACGGCGCGAAGGTGAGCAGGACGGCGAGAGAGGCGAGACGGAGCATGGCGGCGAGGCGGTTGCGGAGCGCGCCCGGGCGGCGCGTAGCCGTCCATACGTCACCTCCGCCTCACCGGGACCACGCGGCGGTTACTCGCGCGTGCCGCGCGTCGAGCGGGTGCTGCGCGTGGCGGGCTCGGCGGAGCGAACGCCTTCGGTCTCGCCATCGGTCAGGCTGGCCGCGCCCGGCACCTGGCTCGCGCTTCCCACGTTCGGCGTCCAGAAGCTCTGGCGGTCGTCGGCCAGCACGCTGCCATCGAGGTTCATGTCGGCGGGCAGGTAGCCCGCCTGACCGACGGCTGGCAGCCAGATG
Organism: Prasiola linearis; assembly: GCA_032356305.1. Classification (NCBI taxonomy): domain Eukaryota; kingdom Viridiplantae; phylum Chlorophyta; class Trebouxiophyceae; order Prasiolales; family Prasiolaceae; genus Prasiola; species Prasiola linearis. The sequence goes on along the minus strand of JAULKR010021782.1, from coordinate 10,305 downwards.
CTCTGACGGTCGCCAGCCAGCACCGAGCCGTCGCCGTCAGCGTCGCCAGCGGTCAACGCCCACACGCCCGGCGACACCTCGGTGCCACCGGCGGCGTAGAGCCCTGCGGTGAGATCGGCGGCGCCAAGAGACACGGCGGCAGGCGTCATGGCCGCGAGGTGGTTGCGGTGCCACACCACCACGAAGTGGTCGCCCATCGCCGTCACTTCGGGCGGACCGGTGCCGTCGGCGGCCAGCACCGAGCCGTCGGCGAGCAGCAGCGCCGCGTGGCGCTCGACCGGCGCACCGTCGAAGGTGGCTCGGAGTTCGATCAACACCCAGTCCACGACCGCGTGGGCTGCGAGGACGGCGGGCGTAGTGGTCTCGGTGCCGGGATAGCTGAGCGGCGCGGCGCTGTAGGGCTGGCCGAGCGGGATCAGGCCGTCGTCGCGGAGGTCGGTGCGCATGGCGCCGCTGCCGTAGGCGCCCTGCAGCCAGGCCGTCACCGCGAGTTCGGTCGCGAGCGTGCCGCCAGCGCCCAGCGTGCAGCCGGCGCCCTGACAGAGTTCGAACGTCCCGCCCGTGACGACGCCCACGGCGGGCTCGCCGATCCAGGCGCGCAGGCTCAGGGTCCCGCCCGTCCCCGTCGCCGAGGTGACGCCGACGGTGCTCTGGCTGAGCGTGATCTGGGCGTCCGCAGGGACGGCCCACAGCAGCGCGACGGCGCAGGCGAATGTGGCAAGGCGGAATGCAGTCATGAAAGGCACCTACTTGGGACGTGAATCGAATCTAAGGGACAGCGGCTGAGGGCTGGTCTGGCGGTCGGAAACGAGACGTGTGCGTCGGGCGTGGGCCGAGGGCGGGCGGGCGGACTCGGGAGGACCCGGCGGAGCACACGAAAGGTCTACCCATCTGTACGCGACCCGGCTGCGGAATCCATCACGCGCTCCGCGACCGCACCGCCGAGCAGCGCTCGGATCGCGAGAACCTCGTCCCGCAGCGCGTCGAGATCGGCCTGCTGCTGGTCGAGACGCTCGGCCTGCTGGCTGACGACGCTTCGCAGCGCCGCGGCCTCGTCCACGCCCACGAGCGCCACGACGCGTTCGCCGTCGGCGGAGAGCACGCGGCCGAGCACCGCGCCGTCGGCAGGCGTGTACGCCGCGGGCGAGACAGCGCGCGCGCGGCCGTCGGCAACGCCCGAGGCGATCAGCAGATCGCCCGCGGCGGCGGCACCGAAGACGTGGACTTCGACCTGACCCACGAGCGCGACGAGCGCCCCGCCGTCGGCGGCATCGGGGTTGCCGATGAACGCGGGGTTGGAGGAGATCACGGCGACCTGCTCGGCGCCGTCGGTGGACAGCGAGACGCGCCCGCCAGTCAGGCCGACCACCTGTCCGGGCGACGCTTGGGCGCCGTCGGCGAGCGGGAAGTATTCGGCGAGGTCGGCGCCGCCACCGGAGAAGCTGCCGTCGGCGCTCACGTTGCCGTTGTTCTGAACGCGGAAGCGGACGTTGCCGCTTTTGAAAGCCTTGATGATGTCGCCCGATCCGTTCTGGCCCAGGACCAACGTGGCGTCGGTACCGACCGTCTCGAACCACGCGGCGATGCCAGCGGCGCTCGAGGTGTTCCTGGCGTGGATGGTCGAGGTGGACAAGCCGGTGCCGCCATCGCTGAGCACGTTCGCCCCGTGTCCTGCCATCTGAGCGTCAACGTAGATGCCCTGCCCTCCGATGAAATAGCCCGGGTACCCGTCCGGCGAGCCGACCGCGCCGTAGACGCCGTACGTGGTCCCGCTCGTCGCGGTGGCCTCGCCGAAGACAGCCCGGCCCGAGGTCGATTCGCTCTGGCCGAATACACCCGTGGTGACGCCGAACGTCGCAGTCGCGTGGCCGGATACGCCGGAGCCACTCAACGACGCACTCTGGCCCCGGACGCCGTAGGCACTCCCGGTCGTAGCCGTGGACTCGCCGTAGACCCCCCGGCCGCTCGTCGACGCGCTCTGGCCGTAGACGCCATAGGCCGAGCCGCTGGCCGCGGCAGCCAGCCCGTACACGCCCCGACCACTCGTCGACTCGCTCTGGCCGAACACGCCGAAAGTGGTACCGCTCGTCTGGGGGACCAGCCCGTACACGCCCCGACCGCTCGTCGACTCGCTCCGGCCGGCCACGCCGGAGTTCGTCCCGGTGATCCGGGAGACGACTCCATAGACGCCCTGCCCATCCTCCGACGCGCTCACGCCGTAGACGCCGGTCGTGGTGCCGCTCTGTGACGAGGCCGCGCCGTACACGCCCCGTCCTTCCTCCGACGCGCTCGATCCGTACACGCCAATGGTGCTGCCCTCTGTCGCGGAGGCGCGGCCGGAAACGCCTCGCCCGCTCGTGGACCGGCTTTCCCCCGCGACGCCATACGTGACCCCGGTTGCTGCGCTGACGGAGCCGACGACGCCCCGGCCGCTCGTGGAATTGCTCCTCCCTTCGACGCCGGTAGGGGAGAAGCCCGACGAAAAGCTCATGCCGAAAACGCCAGCGCCAGTCGCCGAGTTGGTCAGTCCGTACACGCCGTAGCCTGTACCGCTCTGCGAAGAGGCAAATCCGGAAATGGCCCGGCCGAACGTCGATTTCGATTCTCCGTAGACGCCAATCCCCAACCCTCCGCTCGGTGCCGTATTGATGCCAGCGATCGCAAAACCGTCAGGCGTCGCGGTCTCCCCGACGATCGCCCTCGCGAAATCGTGGGTGGACGTGTTCTCCACGCGGAGCGCTGGCCCGACAACGGAACCCACGACCTCGGCGCCGGCCGTGAGACTGCGCGCGTGCGGCGCCGCCAGGATCAGCGTCCGCGGCCCGAGCGTGGTGCCGCCGACGGCGACCTCCACCCAGGTCTCGTCGGCGAACGTGACCGCGTCGAAGCTGCCCGAGGTCTGCGTGCCACCGCCGATGGCGAGCGAGAACGCGCCGCCGACCGTGGTGACGGTGTGCGTCTCGGCGTACTGCGCCGTGCCGCCAGTGGCCGCTCCGAAGAGGCCCACAGCGACGGTGTAGCTGCCGTCGGCGACGGGCGCGCCGCCGTCGGAGAGCACGCCCTGATAGGCGACCGTCGGCGCCGAGGTGTCGGTGCCGGGCGCCTTGCGCGTCTGCTCAGGGAGCGCCGCGGGTGCTTCGGTCTCGGGCCGATCCGGCGGCGCGCCGGGTGTCTGGGCGGTGGCCGTCGGCGCGGCAAGCATGAGCGCGAGGACGGTGAGGTGGAGAGCGATGGGTCGGATCATGGCACCAGAGGCGTCTATATCACCAGATCATAAGGTTTACGTGCTGCCCGGCGACTAACGGGGTGCGCACGTGTCGCGGGTGGACGGCATCTCTGCGTGGAGCGCGTTCAGTCAGCCGGCTGGCGGTCAGGCCGGGCCGCTTGCTGCGGGAGTCGACCCGCCTGCCGCGCCACGGCGCCACGTAGCGACACGCCCGCGGCCGGCTGTGAGCACGCAGCTGAGAGCAGCGCCGTCGGCAGCGTGCAGGCCGGCAGCGGCTCTTTCGGCCGCGAGGCCGCGCCGTTGCAGGCGTGCACCCCACCGACTAGCTTGGTTTCCCACCGCCATGTGCAGTCAACCCGGTTCGCCGGGGCTGTTCCCTCCTGCATGCCCTCCGCCCACCACGGCGATCTCACCGAGCTGATCTCTGCCTCGCGCGTCGGCGCGCCCGGCGCCACCGACCGCCTGATGGAGGTCGTCTACGAGGAGCTCCGCCAGATCGCACACGCCTACCGCGCGACGCACTCCGTCGGCGACACGCTTACGGCGACGTCCCTGGTCCACGAGGCGTTCCTGAAGCTGGTAGACGGCGAGCAGCTCCCCTACGACGGCCGCGCGCACTTCTTCGGCGCCGCAGCGCGCGCCATGCGGCAGGTGATTGTGGACGCGGCGCGCGCCAAGAGCCGGGTGAAACGAGGCGGCGGCGTCGCCGCGGTGCGTCTGGACGACGCCGCGACGCTGGCGTCGCCCGAGCGCTCTGGCGAGGTGCTCGCACTGGACGAGGCGCTGGTCCGCCTCGAAGCCGTCGATCCGCGCGCGGCGCGCGTGGTGGAGTGCCGCTACTTCGCCGGGCTCTCCGTCAACGAGACCGCCGCCGCGCTGGAGATCTCGACCACCACCGTCAAGCGCGACTGGAGCGCAGCCCGCGCCTGGCTCCACGCCTCGCTCGCAGACGGGTAAACCCGACGGCGCGTGGTCCGTGCGAGGCGTCTACGTCGTACGGTAAGGTCCTCCCCCACTCCGCCACGATGGACGCCGACCGCTGGCCTTTCGTTAAAGACCGTTTCTACGACGCGCTCGACGCCGCGCCGGCCGACCGCGCGCGCCTGCTCGCCACGCTCGACGCCGACGCCCGCACCGAGGTCGAGCGAATGCTGGCCGCCGCCGAGACCGATGGCGGCCTGCTGGACGCGCCCCTGGACTCCGCGCTGCTGCCGACGGGCGTCGGACGGGCTCAGGATTCACCCCCGGCGGCGCCGGTCGAGATCGGCGGCGCCGGGCCTCTGACCGGCGCCTCGGTCGGGCCGTACCGCGTCGCTGCGCGCATCGGGCGCGGTGGCATGGGCGATGTCTACTGCGCCTTGCGCGACGACGGCCTCTTCGAGCGAACCGTGGCTCTGAAGGTGATCCGCGAGGACGCCGACACCGACGCCGTGCTGGCCCGCTTCGATGCCGAGCGGCGCATCCTGGGCAGCCTCGAGCACCCCGGCATCGCCCGGCTCATCGCCGCCGGCGCCGAGCGCGACGGGCCCGCCGCCGGCCGGCCGTGGCTCGCGCTCGAACTCGTGGACGGCGTGCCGCTGACCAAGGCCACGCCCGCGATGACGCTCGAGACTCGCGTCGCGCTGCTGGCTGAGGTCGCCCGGGCGGTCCAGCACGCCCACCGCCGCCTGGTGGTCCACCGCGACCTGAAACCGTCCAACGTGCTCGTCTCGACCGACGAGCACGGCGCGCCGACGGCCAAGCTGCTGGACTTCGGCATCGCCAAGCTGATCGACCCCGGCCGCGACGCGGCGCTCACCGAGCTCCACGCGCGTACGCCGATGACCCGAGCGTACGCGGCCCCCGAGCAGGTTCGGCGCGACACCATCACCACGGCCACCGATGTCTACGGCCTCGGCCTGCTCCTCTTCGAGGCGCTCACCGGACGGCGCCCGTTCACCGTCGGCGACGACGTTCGCGAACTGGAGCGCGCCATCCTGCACGACGACCCGCCGCTGCCGAGCGCCGTCACCGCCGACGGCGGCGTGGACGCGAAGCGCCTGCGCGGCGACCTGAATGTGATCTGTCGGACGGCGCTCGCCAAGGCACCCGAGGCGCGCTACGCGTCTGCCGAAGCGCTCGCAGCCGACCTCCATCGCTGGCTCGCGTCGGAGCCCATCGAGGCGCGCGCGCCGTCGGCGGCGTACCGGGCGCGGCGCTTCGTGCAGCGTCATCGGCTGGCCGTTGCGGCGGCGGCGCTGGTCACCTTCGCCGTCGGCGTGGGCGTGGCGAGCACGCTGTGGCAGGCGCGCGCGGTGCGCGCCGAGGCCGAGCGCTCCGCCGCGACCGCCGACTTTCTCGCTGGACTCTTCGAAGGCGCAGACCCGACGGGCGTCGCCGCCGGCGACACGCTGACGGCGCTGACGCTGCTCGACCGCGGCGCGCGGCGCATCGAGGCCGAACTCGCCGGACAACCGGCGACGCGCGCCGATCTCGCGCTCACCATCGGCCGCGCCTACCTCGGCCTGGGCGAAGCCGACTCGGCGCAGGCGTTCGCGCGACGTGCCCTCGCGCTGCACAACCCGGACGGCGAAGCACCGGACGCCGGGGGTGCCGTGCGGGCACGCACGCTCCTCGCTCAAGCCCTGTTCTCGGACCGGCCGGGCCAGGCGCGCCGCCTGCTCCAAGAAACCCTGCCGTTCGCGCGCGCCGCCGGTGACGACGCCGCCCTGCTCGATCTCTACCTCGCCGTCGGCGAATACCACCTCCCGACCGCCCGGGAGCTTCCGCCCGTTCTCGAGGCTGGCATCGAACTCGCCCGTCGGCTCGAAGGGGACGCGAGCCCGCGCCTGGGACAACTCCAGTTCAACCTCGCCGAAGCGTTCCCTGCCGTCGGCGAGCATGGTCGGTCGGAGGCTCTGCTCCTCGAAGCCCTCGCGCGTCAGCCCGCCTCGACGGAGCCGGCCGCACGCGCGATCACGCTGCTCAAGCTGGCGGGCACATTCACCTTCAGCGGACGTGCCCGGCAATCGCTACCACTCGCCCAGGAGTCCCTGGCCCTCCGCCGCCGACTCTACGGCGAGGACGACGCGCGGACCGCGAGCGCCCTCAACACCATCGGATCGACCTACCTCGTCCTCGGACAACAGCCGGGCGGCGTTCGGTTTCGCGCCGAGGGAGAGCGCTACGGTCGCATGGCTCTCGAGGTCGGAGAGCGAATCGGGTCCGACACGGTCATCCTGGAAGCCCTGATCATCCTTCAGGGCGCTCTCAGCAATCTGGGGAGGCACGCGGAAGCGGTCGATGTCGCGAGGCGGAATCTCGTGCTGATCGCGCGCGCCTATGGAGAACCCAGTAGTGCCTACAGCAGGGCACTCCGCTCCATGGCGTGGACGCTGGACCAGGCGCTCCGATATGACGAGGCCGCGGGTCTGTGGGATCAGGTCGTAGAGCGCCAGACGGCGGAGTACGGACCGAGCGCCGCCGCGACGATCTCGTCCCTGTTCGCCGCGGGCCGGAGCGCAGACCAGGCCGGTCGGCCCGAGAGGGCAGGCGCGCTGTTCCGCCGCGGGTTCGAGGACAGCCGGGGCTTGCCCGAAACCAGCCGGACGCGGGCGAACGCCGCGCTCCACTGGGGTCGCTTCCTCCTCACCCTGGGACAGCCCTCAGATGCCCTGGCTCCTCTCCGATCCGCCGCCGACGCGCGCGCAGTGCTCGGAAAACCAGGCGTCATCGTCGGCCCCGGCCTCACCTCGGACGGCGACCGCGCCGTGGCGCTCCTCGGTGAAGCGCTTCTCGACACTGGCGACGCCACGAAAGCGCGACCGCTCCTCACCGACGCCGCTCGATCCCTCACCGATTCTCTGGGTGCCGATCACCCGGACGCACGCCGCGCCCAGGCCGCGCTCACTCGCACTCGGCGCTAGCTAGCCAGCCACTCGCGCCACGGCAGCGACGCGTCGCCGACGGCGAAGACGCCGGGGTTGCGCAGGTTCTCTTTGTTGTAGGCCAGCGGCACGCCGTCGGCAGTCATCACCTGGCCGCCGGCGGCTTCCACGATGGCCTGCGCCGCGGCGGTGTCCCACTCGAACGTGGGCACGGTGCGCGGATACACGTCGGCGGCGCCCTCGGCGACCAGGCAGAATTTGAGAGACGAGCCCATCGACGCGCGCTCGACCGTCCGGCCGTCGGCCTCGGCGTTCGCGATGAACGCGGCCACGTCCGGCCCCGCATGGTCTCGGCTCGCCACGACCGACAGTGCCGATCCCGCCGCACGCACGCGGATCTCGACCGGCTCGGCGTCGGGCTCCGAGGCGCCGACGTCCTTCGTCGCGACGCCGCCGGCGGCGGCGTAGGTCACGCCCGAGACCGGCACGTGGACCACACCGATGGTCGGCCGGCCGTCTTCGATCAGCGCCACGTTGACGGTGAACTGGCCGGTGCCCTTGATGAACTCCTTGGTGCCGTCGAGCGGATCGACGCACCAGAAGCGCGTCCAGCCGGTGCGGTCCATGTTCTCGGGATCGCCCTCCTCGGACAGAATCGGCAGCGTGGACAGCGTCTCGAGGCGAGACACGATGGCGCGGTGCGCGGCGAGATCGGCCTGCGTCAGCGGCGAGTCGTCGGCCTTGACATCGTGCGGGAGATCTTGGCCGACGAACGGCAGGATGGCTCGGCCGCCGTCGAGCGCGGCGGCGCGGGCGAGGTCGAGGAGATCGGCGGCGGTCGGCGTGTCGGGCATCGGGCGGGGCGCGGTGAGTCGGTCGAGTCAACATCCGACGCAGACGCGATCGGTGCGCGGAGGCTCGGCGGATTCCGACGTCGGCCTGCCCGTCTGGAACGATAGCAGATTCCAGCGCCGGAGGGATGCGACGCCAGCGGCAGTGTCTGACGGGTGCTCTCCCCTAACGCCCCGTGCCCGACCGCCGACCTGTTCGCCTCCAGTCACACGTCTATGCTGGCGGCCTGTATTTCGTGACGGTCTGCATGGCGGGCTGGCAGCGCCTGTTCAGCCGCGTCGCCGACGGCGTGGTGCGGCTGTCGCCCATCGGGCGCATCCCGGAGGACGAGTGGCGCCGCACGGCGACAGTCCGCCGCGAGACGGTTCGGTTGGACGCGTTCGTGGTGATGCCGGACCACATCCATATGCTGTTCGGCATCGCACCGCCGCCGCCCACCGCACAACCGCGATGCCCGATAGGAGCGTGCGGCAGCACGCCCCTACGCCGACGGTGGTACGCCATTTGTCTTGTCGTCGGGCGACGTGGCCGCGGCGATCCGGGGGTTACAAGGCCGCGGTGACGCGTGCCGTGTGGGTCGAATACGACCGCGACCTTGGTCCGGTGTGGCGACGCGGGTTTCACGACCGCTTCGTGCGCACGCACCGCGGGGCCGAGGCCATCCACCGGTACATCGCAGAGAATCCGGCGCGGTGGCCGGCCTAGTTGTCCTCGCCGAGCAGCCCGCCCAGTAGGCCGCCGGCCGCGAGACCGCCGAGCGCGCCGAGGCCACCCGAGCCGCCGCGCTTGGTCTCGCCGCGACTGCCGCCCATGCGGCTCGCCGCCACGATGCGGTCGGCCAGACGCGAGAAGGGTAGCGTCTGGAGGAAGACCGTGCCCGGGCCGCGCAGTTTGGCCAGGAACAGGCCCTCCCCGCCGAAGAGCGCGTTCTTGAAGTTGCCCTGCATCTCGATGTCGTAATCCACCGACGTGTCGAAGGCGACCAGGCAGCCCGTATCCACGCGCAGCGTCTCGCCGGCGGCGAGCTCGCGCTTCAAGACGGTGCCGCCGGCGTGCGCGAACGACAGCCCGTCGCCGGTGAGCTTCTGCAAGATGAAGCCTTCGCCGCCGAAGAAGCCAGCGCCGATCTTTTTGGTGAACGCCACCTCGATCTCGATGCCGGCGGCGGCGCACAGGAACGAGTCCTTCTGGAACAGGAATTCGCCGCCGTGCTCCGAGAGATTCAGCGGGATCACCTTGCCCGGATACGGCGCCGCGAACACCACGCGCGCCTTGCCGGAGCCCTCCTGTGTGAACGACGTGATGAAGAAGCTCTCGCCGGTGAACAGACGCTTCAAACCCTTCTTGAAGCCGCCGCCGGTGCCCGTCTCCATCTTGATGCCGTCGTCCATCATCAGCATGGTGCCGGCCTCGGCGCGGACGCTCTCGCCGGGATCCAGTTCGATCTCGACGGCCTGAAGGTCGTCGCCGTAGATGGTGTAGTCGATGTCGTGCGAGCGCATGGGCGTGGGGGTTGGAGGGGTCTAACCTGTTGATACGAAAGACCGGGCATTCACCCATCACCTACGCCGGAAGTCGACCATGCAGGTCGCCCAGCCCTACTTCGCCATCGGAACGAGGGCCGCGTGGAGCGCATCCGCGGCAGCGTGCAGATCATCGAGCGAGCCGTCGTTGTCGATCACCGAATCCGCCGCGGCGCGCAGCGTCTCGGGGCCAGCCTGCTTCTCGAGGCGCGCCACCACGTCGTCGCGAGAACTGCCGTCCCGCCGCATTGCCCGGGCTACGCGCGTCTCGACGGGCGCGTCCACGACGGCCACGTGGTCCACCACGGCGTCGCCCCCGGTCTCGACGAGCAGTGCTGCCTCGTAGACGAGCAGCGCGACGCCGTCGGCCGCGGCGGCGTCGCGAGCGGCCAGCACGGCTTGTCGAACGGCCGGATGCACGATGGCGTTGAGCGCGGCCAGCTCCGCGCCGTCGGCGAACACGCGGGCGGCGAGCGCGGCGCGGTCTAGCGAGCCGTCGGCGGCGTAGACCTCGGGACCGAAGCGGGCGACGAGCGCGGCGCGCACCTCAGCGTCTTCGACCATCAGCCGCTTGGCGAGGTCGTCGGCCAGGAGAACGCGGACGCCGGGCTTCTCGGCGAGACGCGCCACCAGGGCCGTCTTGCCGCTGCCGATGCCGCCGGTGACGCCGAGGGTGATCATAGGGCCAGTGGGAAGAGGCCAGTGGGCAGAGAAATGCGGCGTGTGCCGAAGTGCCCACTGGCCCTCCCCCACTCGCCACTGGCTTAGAGATACGGCGCGAACGCCTCCGCCTCGTCCAGCGCCGACGGCGGTGAATCGACAGGGCGGGCGGCTTGCT
>JAULKR010021671.1:0-12689 GCA_032356305.1 Prasiola linearis | reverse complement strand
TTGAAATCGTATGGCGTGACTCTGTGGCCGCTCCGACACGGAACAATGGCTGGAATTCACACCAAAGGGAGACATGACATGAACGTTCTTACGACAGGCACGATGGTATCGGCCCTCGCATTGATGGCCCTGCCCGCCGTTGCACAGGATACCGTAAGCTGGTGGTTCGAGGCCGCTACCCCCGATCAGCAAGGCGTAATCGATACCAACATCACTCAGCCCTTCGAAACAGCCAGACCCGATGTGGACCTGACGATCGATTACCGCGGCAACGAGCTCGACAAGCAATTGCGCGTGGCAATGCTATCGGGCAGCGGACCGGACATCGTCTATACGCCGGGGCCGAGCTATGTCGCCCCGATGGCGCAATCAGGTCAGCTGTTGGCACTAGACGACTATGCCGCGCAATATGAGTGGAACGACCGGATTATTCCAGTATTTCTTGAGATGGGGCGCTATGACGGCACGTTGTACGCCCTGCCCAAAACCTACGAAACACTGGGGCTGTTCTATAACGCGAGCCTGTTCGCCGAAAACGGATGGGAAGTTCCGAACACCCTCGACGACCTCGTCCCCCTCCTGCTCGCGCAGCCGGCGCAGGAAGCGGGCGAACGGGCTCTCGGGCGGCGCAGGCGGCGCGGACGGGGGCATGTCGCGGGCGGTTGGCATAGCATGGTGAGACAACGGTTTGGCCTAGACGGTACCGCAATGGTAACGTGCAGGTCTATCACCTATCGGAAAATCGTGCACGGATGCCGTCACCTACACCTGCCCGCCCGTCCCCTACCCTCCGGCCCATGGACACCTTACGCCTGCGCCGCGTGCACGCCCTTCAGCGCCTGGTCGACGAGCGATTCGACGGCAATGCCGCCGCGCTGGCGCGTGAAGTCGGGCTGCACCCCACCTTCGTCTCCAACATGCTCGCCGCGCAGCGCCGCGAGAAGGGCGTCAAGCCGATCACGGACAAGATGGCCGAGCGCATCGAGCACGCGCTGGAGCTGGAACCCGGGGCGTTGTCGGCCGGGGAGGAGGCGCCGCCGGGGGCCGACCCGGAGGCGCGGCGGATGCTGCGCACCATGCTCGCGCTCGTGGAGACGGAAACCGGGAGCGGGAGCGAGCAACGGCTGTCGATCGAGCGGCTACGGGCCGAGGTGCTAGCGCGCGACGTGCTGCTGGAGGTCACGCTGCAAGTGCTCATCGCCCGCGACCGGCGCCTCGGCCCCCTGCTCGTCGAGGCGCTCAGGATTGCAGCGGCACGAGGCGCAGAGCTTGACGCGCCGAGCGTGCAGGTGCAGAGCGAGGCGCTGGCGCTGGCGCTGGAGCAGCGGCAGGCGTCGCTGGAGGAGGCAGCGCAGCGGGCCGCATTGCGTGCGGCGCAAGCGAGCGCGCCAGGTCACTCATAGCGCGCCGCTCCTCCTCGGCGCGCGCGAGCGCCGCGAGCGCCCGGCGCTGCACCGCCTCGAAACTCTCCCCTACCGCCCGCCCTGCGGGTGCCCTCGGCTGCTCGACCATTGGAAGCGTGCTCCTCAGCTTGCCGCCCCCCGGCGGCCGTTGTGCCGCCCCCCCCCCCGCCGGGGGGGGGGGGGCGCGCTAGCCACGTCCGCTGTTCGTCTGTCTCCTGCCCTGCTCGTCGCCTGACACCGTAGCCGAGCCCCAGGCGCACGGGCGCGCCCACGGCGGGGATTTTGTCGCCCTTACACGCACCGCCCCGTGGGCGACGTGCGCCTGACGCGGGGCGGACCTGCACGATTCCGCATTTACTGAGACAGGTATTTACACGGTAGTCACCATCGTTTACCGTCCCCGTGGGGCCTTTACCCATGGGAGAAACGACGATGACCACACGACAGACGATCACCCTGCCCGAGCTGCGAGCGGCGCGCCTGGCGCTCGCCGCCATCCCCGGCGTGGGCTACCACGAGCGGGTGCGCGGGCGCATCCTCACGCTCTACCACCGCCACGTGCGCGGCCCGTGCAGTTGCTTCGACCTCGGCGACCCCGCCGAGCGCGTGGCGGCTTGGGACGCGTTGCAGAGCATCCTCGACGGCGGCGAGCCGTTCCCGCCGACGGGGGGGCGCGAGCGATGAGCGCCGGCACCGATCACGTGAGCGCCGACCTGGCACGCCACGAGGACGCGTGCGAGCGCGACGAGGCGGCGGACGAGCGGGTGCGGGAGGCGGCGGCGGTGGAGTTCGCCGACGATCCGCTCGGCTGCATCGAGCAGACGTTCGACACCCCGGTGCTGTCGCAGGAGGAAGTTCTCGACGCCTTCGAGCGCGTGATCCTCGCGCACGTGGGCGTCCGCGCCACCGGCTTGCGCCCGAGTCACACCGACGCGGTGCTCGGCGAGATTCTGGAGCGCTGGCGCGAGCACTTCATCGGCGCGCGCGTCGAGCAGGAGGCCGGACGATGAGCACCGCCGAGTCCCAGGTGCGCCCCATCACGCTCGCCGACCTTGCCCCCGGCGGGCACGTCGCCGAGCACGTTGCGCGGCACTGCCGGGCGCTGGAGCGGATGATCGCGCCAGGCGCCGAGCGGCTGAACGAAGCGTTGTGCGCCGCCGACCTGCTCGCGCCGTCGGAGCTGCTGTTCCGCGTCGGGCTCGCCGAGGTGCGGATGCGCCCCGAGGAGGAGCACGAGCGCTACAGCGCGCGCGTGAGCGTCTACGCCGGGCGCTGGCACGACGCGGCGCTCCTGCACGCGCTCAAGGCCGAGTCGATGGAGGAGAGCGGGCGGCGCATCGTCGCCGCCTACGCCACCCTCCGCCAGCATTTCGCGAGCCTGGTGCTGGAGGGGCGCATCGACATCGACGACCTCACCGAGCCGGCCAAGGAGTCGAGCGAGGAGGGGCGCGCGCGTGATTACGCCGTGGGCGAAGCGATTACGGCGCGCACCCTCGGCACCGCCGACGCCGAGTTCGACGTCCCGCACGGTGCCGACGGCTGGACATGACATGGCGCGGGGCTGCACCCCTGCAAGGGGCTGCACCCCTGCGAGGGAGCCACTGCACGCGCGCCTCGAAGCGTTCGCCGGTGACGCCCTCGCTCAGCGGCTCTGGCACGAGGCGTTCAACGGCCCCGACCCCTTGCCGGGGTGCAGCCCCTTGCAGGGGTGCAACCCCATCACGGACGACACCAACACCAACACGGAGCAACACGAGAACACGATGAACACTGACGCCACACCCACCGCCACGCCTACCGACGACGCCGGGCACACGGAGCCCGACTACGATCGGCCGAACATCTTCGTGTGCGGCCCCTCCGGTTCGGGCAAGTCGACGAGCCTCAGAAACCTCGATCCGGCCACCACCATCGTCATCAACACCGAGCGCAAGGCGTTGCCGTTCCGCCGCGCGCGTCGCTTCACGCGCCAGGCGCGCGTCTCCACGCTCGCCGAGTTCAACCGCGCGTTCGAGCGCGCCATCAGCGCGGCGAACGTCGAGGCGGTCGTCGTCGATTCGTGGACCTCCATTGTCGAGTTCGCCTACGCGGAGACCGTGGCGAAGGCCGAGCGGGACAACAAGGAGAACAATACTCAGGACGCGTGGGGGCGCTACAAGGAGCTGTTGCACGCGATCCTCCTGCGCTCGAAAAGCGTCTCGGATCGGTTCGTGATCTTCACCGGCGTCGACGTCACGACGCAAGACAATACCGGGCGGCTGCTCTCCTGCATCGACGTGCAAGGGAGCTTGAAGGGCAAGGTGGAAAAGGAGTTCACCATCGTCCTGCAGAGCGTCGTGATCGAAGCGAACGCGCTCACCGACGAGCCGAAGCAGTACCGCTTCATGACCAACAGCGACGGGCTCACGCGCTCGAAGTCGCCGATGGGCATGTTCGAGGAGTTCATCGACAACGACCTCGCGCTCGTCATGCGCCAGGCCGCCGCCTTCTACCTCGACGACGACGAGGACGACGAGGACGACGAGGACGTGGCCCCGGCGGCGGAGGACACGCTGGCGAGCTTTGAAGCCGACACCCCGGCGCCGGCCAGTAGCGCCGCCTGACACCACCACCCACCACCACCACCACCACGACAGACACGGAGACACACGAGCACATGCAGACCTGGAACCTCGACCCACAGGCCGCCATCGCCGGCGCCGAAGGCGGCTATCAGTCCATCAACGCCACCGGCGCTTACACCGGCGAGTTCACCGCCGCGTATCAACACACCGCCGGCACCGGCGCGAAAGGCATCCGGCTCACGTTCTCGGCGGAGAGCGGCGCCGAGACCGAGTTCGATATCTACGTCGTCAACCGCAACGGCGAGCCGATCGTTGCCGGGAACAACCAGGTGCACGCGCTGATGGCGGTGATGGGGCTGCGCACGATGAATGCGGCCCCGATGCAGGTGGAGAAGATGAACTGGGATATTACGCCAGCCGCTCGCCAGTTCCAGCCCGTGCAGGGCTATCCCGAGCTGCTGAACAAGCCCGTGGGGCTCGTGCTCCAGCGCGAGGAGTTCGTCAAGAGCCAAGGGAAGAACGCCGGGCAGGTGGGCAGCCGGATGAACTTCATCCTCTCCTTCCGCGCCGCCGACCGGCGCACCGCCGCCGAGGCGTTCGAGAAGTCGGAGGCGCGCGCCGTCGATGCCCGCCTCGAAACGCTCGCCGACATCACCGTCACGCCACCGACGACGCACGGGGCGAACGGGGCGAACGGGGCGAACGGGGCGAACGGGCACGCGCCGGGGCAGCTGCCCGGCCAGGGTGGCGACAACTTCCCGGCCCCTGCCCCCCAGGCGCTCGCCGGCGGTGACTTCGACGACGACATCCCGTTCGCCCCCGTGCGGGGCATCGTATGAGCGGCGCCGCGCATGTCCTCGGCGCGCAGCTGCGGGAGCTGACGGAGATCGCTCACGAGGAGGACGACGAGCACGCGCGCGAGGCGATAGCGAACACGCTCGAAGGGCTCGCGCTCGAATTCGATGAGTCCATCCTTGCCCTCGCGCGCGTCACCCGCCAGCTCGCGCGCGACAACGACGACATCGACGACGAGCTGGCGCGCCTGCAAGAGCGGCGCAAGCGAAAGGAGAGCCGCGCGAAGGCGGTGCGCGCCTACATGCTCGACAGCCTGACGAGGGCGCAGCGCCGGAGCGTGCGCGATGCGCTGCTCACCGTCTCCGTCATGCGCGGGCGCGAGGCGGTGCACATCGACGACGCGGCGGCCCTCCCCTCGCAGCTGCTACGCACGAAGCCGGAGGTGCGCGAGCCGATGAAAGCCGCCATCGCCGAGCAGATCAAGGCGGGCGAGACGGTGCCCGGTGCGCGCCTGGTGCGCGGCCCCGACACGGTGTCGATCCGCTGATGGGCGCCGGGGAGGAGCCGGAGCACGAGCGCGTCGAGCGGATGCTGGTCGCCGCCGGGCGCGAGGCCGAGGCTTTCGCCGATCGCGCGCGTGCGTGCGAGGTGGCGCGGGTGGCGGGCGACGTCGAGCGCGAGGAGCTGCGCATCATGCTCCGGCGCCTCGCCGAGCAGGTGCGCGCGGCGCCGGGCACCGAGGACGGCACGGGGGCGCACCCCGGCACGGGGGCGCACCCCGGCAAGGGCGATCGGCTGCACGCCCTCGCCGCCATCTCCCTCGCCTTCCTCTACGATCTGCCAGCGGTGGAGGACGCCGAGGCGGTGGCCGAGGCGGTGCGCAACCGCCGCCGCCGTGCCGACGCGCTGCTGCTCTCCACGCTGGTGCTCGACGCGCTCCAGCGCGCCACGTACCGCAACGGCGCGCCGCTGCTGTTGCGCGAGGACGCCGAGCGGGTGCGCGACACCGCCTCGCGCATCGCGCACGGGGCGGGCGAGGAATGGTCGGGCTGTTGAACCTCTCCGTCGTCGTCACGTTCGAGCAGCTGCAAGCGATCTCAGGGTATCGTGAGGTGCGCGAGGTGGTGGCGTGGCTGGAGAACCAGCGGGTGCGCTACCGACGCGGCAAGTTCGGCCGTCCGTGGACCACACTCACCGCGCTCGATGCCGTGCTCGGTCTCAACGACGAGCCGGGCGAGCGCGCCCCCAGGAAGATTTCGGCATGACGCCACCACCACGCCGCTCCGCGGACCCCGAGAAGATCAAGTACGTCGAGCTTGTGCGCGGGCGCTGGGTGTATCGCCCCTACATCCGCCTCAGCGAGCGGCGCGCAGGCGTGGAGGTGGACAAGGGCGGGTTCCTGCGCCCGCCCATCCGTCTCGGCGCCGCCGCCGACCCGTGGCACGTGATCGTGAGCGCGCACGCGCGCGCGTACGAGGCGCTGCACGAGCGCGAGGAGCGCGACCGACTCACCCTCCGCTGGTGCGCCGCGCGCTACCGTGAGAGCGAGCGCTTTGTGGCGCTCGCCAAGGACTCGCGCTCGAAGGCGGCGACGTTCGACAAGATCCTCGATCACCCGATGAGCGCAGGCGTGGAGCGCCTGGGGGATGCCTACCCGTGGGAAATCACCAAGCCGCTGGTGAGGCAGATTCGCACCAAACGCCTCGCCGCCCTGCGCGCGCGCGGGCACGACGGCACGGTGCACACGAACCGGGAGATTCAGCACATGAGCGGAATCCTCAGCTGGGCGGCCGAGCACTACGATGAGGTCACCACGAACCCGTTCCGCATCAAACGCCTGACCGAAACGCCGCGCAGGCGCTACGTGACGCACGAGGAGTATTTCGCGCAGCTCGCCCTCGCGCACGAGGTCGCCGATTACCTGCCCGTGGTGCTGGAGCTGACCTACCAGCTCGCCGCACGCGGCGTGGAGACGCTGGACCTGCGCGTCGATGACGTTGCGCTCACCGACCTCGACGGCGCGCCCGTGGTGCGCGTGCGCCGGCGCAAGGGGAGCGAGACGACGCACGTGAGGCGCAACGAGCGGCTGGACGCGGCGATCGAGGCGGCGCACGCGCTGCGGCGCTCCCGCACCGTCATCGGCCCCTACCTCGTCCCCGGCCCCCGTAGCGCGCAGCTCGGGCGCCACACGTTGAACGCGGCGATGCAGCGCCTCCACCGCCTCGTGCGCGAGCGCGGGCTCACCAGCCGGCACTCGACGAAGGAGGGGCGCGCGGAGGAGGAGACGGACCTGTTCTGGCGCCTGCACGATCTCAAGCGTAAGGGCATCAGCGACGCCGCCGACAACCGCATCGCCGGACACAAGTCCGACGCCATCCGCGCCGCCTACGATGTGCGGGCGCGCGCCTTCGACGCGCCCGGGTAGCGCGTGAGAATGGCACCGGCGGGAGTCGAACCCGCACGCCCGAGGGCACGAGGTTTTAAGCCACGCGCGTCTACCCGTTCCGCCACGGTGCCCCGGTTTTTTTCCTACCGTGGGAAAAACAGCCCCCGCACCCATGGGTAAGTGACTGAATACGTAGGGCGGTTTCTTGGGTGCATGGGGTTTTAAGTCTTATGCACATCGTTGTATTTCAGTGCGTTGCGGCCAGTCGTTTTCCTACCGCGCGGCGATCCGAGCCAGGCACCATGCGGTTCTCAGCCGCCGTTTTCCTACCCTCCAGGCGCCCCCCCGCCGCGCCACGAGGCGCCGCCGAGCGGTATGATGTCACGCGTTACCCATGGGAGATGCCGATGAGCAGGCAGGACGAGAGCGAGCAGGACGAGCCGGCGGTGGTGCGCCTGGAGCACGTGCGAGCCGAGGGCGATCGGGTGCTCGGCGAGCTGCTGGACGCGATCGTTCGCGCTGGCGTGGAGGGCGTGGAGGTGCAGGGCGTGCTCCTCTTCGCCGCCCAGCAGCGCGACGCCGACAGCGGCGAGATCGACACACAGATTCTCCTGCACAACGTCGCCTTCGGGCACGGCGATCCGAACTACCGTAGCGTCGACCACGCCTCGGCGCTCGCCGCCAGTCGCGCCCTCCACCAGAGCATTCTCGACAGTCTGAGCGCACCGGGGCTCGAAATCGTGCGCAGCGGCGAGCGGCGCGATGGAGGGTGGACGGAGCCGGGGGATTGAGCGTGGAGGACACCCCAGGGCTCGGCCCCGACGATCTGGTGCGAGCCGCCGCCGCAGAGATCGGGCGCGGCGACGCCCCGTTTGTCTTTCGCGCCACGGTGGACCCGGCCGAGAGCTGCACGCTCTGCATCGCCGCCGTGCTCCTGCCCGCCGAGGAGCGCCACGAGTTCATGAACGCGTGGGTGGCGGTGACGGAGATGCTGATGCGCCAGCACGGGGTCGAACGCGTCAAGAGCACCCGCCCGGCGGCGGGCGCCGAACACTGAGAGAGGAGAGAGAGGACGATGTGCCTGCCGCAGAAGATCAACCACCCCGCTTGCGTGCTGCACGAGGGCGAGCATTCGGGTCACGAGTTCGCCGTCACGTTCAACGACCTTGGGTACCGCTGTGGGTACGTGAAGGTGGAGCCGGGGCACCCGTGGCACGGGTGCTGTAGCGAGGACATCGACGCCCGCGTGCACGGCGGGCTCACCTTCACCGCGCCGGACGTGCCGTGCGAGGCCGAGGGCGCGGACGAGGGGTGGTGGCTTGGCTTCGATTGCGGGCACGGCTGGGACGTGCCCGATCTCAGCCTGCCGCTGTCCAGCAGTACGCGCCGCATGTATGAGCGGCTGCGCGTCGCGTTCGGCGACGCCAACGCGCTGATGAGCGGCGAGGCGCGGAGCACCGAGTACGTGATCGACGAGTGTCGGCACCTCGCCGAGCAGGCGCGCGAGGCGGCGGAGCGGGCGCCTGCGCGCGCGGTGCGGCACGCGTAAACCGCCCGCCTCCACCCCTTGTGTGCCGCCTGGAGGCCACGCCGGATGAGCGCGACTGCTCGGCTGATGCAGCCCGTGCGCGCGGCATAGCGCGCTGAGGCTGTCGCGCGTGCGCGCGTGCCATCCAAGCGCCACCATGGCGCTGGCCAACACCCGCACGCTGCGGGAGGCGTAGCAGCGCGCACGCCTGCACCACCCACGGGGGCCGCTACGCGCGGCCCTTTTTTTTTGCGCCCGTCGGTAACGCGTTACCTGATCTGTGCGCTGGCCCACAGACAGTAACGCGCTACCGACGTAGTATGGACCCCACTGCAACACACCACCCACCACCGCAAAGGACACCGCACACCATGGCCACCATGCACATCACCGCCCGCGTAGTCACCAACCGCATCAGCACCGGCACGCTCGTCATTGCCCTGTTCGACGACGGCGTGAAGATCGGCACCGCCCGAGCCGACGCGGTAGACGATGGCGACTGGCAGCTCGACGGCGATTCGTTCGGCCCCGCCGAGGCGAGGCTGGCCGACGAGTACCTCGATACGCCGATGACCGACATCAGCGACGAGCTGCGGGAAGCCGCCCACGACGCCATCGAGCGTCATATGGGCGCCAGCGTATAGCGCGACAAGGGGGCGGCGCCGCGCGGACACGCGGCGCCGCCCTGTAGCCACCACCGTAGCACCACCCCTCGATCACTACACCCGGAGCACGCACACCATGGCCACCACCGCCACATCCTACACGTACCGCATCGACCACGAGCGCGCCACCGCCCTCGTCACCTCGCAACGAGGGCGCATCGTCGGCCTCACCTTCCTCAAGGCGGACGGCAGCACGCGCCGCATGAGCGCCCGCCTTGGCGTCAACGCCCACCTCGCGCGCGAGGCCGAGCACACCGGCACCGCCCGTGCGGGGCTGCTGACGCTGTTCGACATGAAGGCGAAGGGGTACCGCTCCGTGCGCCTCGATCGGCTGCTCGCCCTGCGCGTGGCGGGCGTCTCCTACACCGTCACCCACGAGCACGGCGCGCAGGGGTAGGGCAGAACCTTTTCGGTAGCGCGTTACTGATCTGTGCGCCAGTCGGCAGACAGTAACGCGTTACCGCCGTACCATGGGAACCACTGCAACACAGCAGCCACACACCACCGCAAAGGACACCGCACGCCATGGACACAACCCAGCGATACCACCGCACCGGCCTCCTCTTGCTGCTGCTCGCCGACGGCGCGCAGCACGTCACGCGCCTCGGCTGGGACGCTCACGCCGCCGCCGCCCGCCTGGCCGATGAGGGGCTGGTCGAGATGACGCCCGGTTGCGCGTTCTACCTGCTGACCGAAGCGGGCACGGCCGAGGCCGAGCGCCTGGCGCAGTAACCCAGGCCACACCAGGCGCACGGACGCGCCACCCCACCACCACCACCACCGGAGTAATGATAGCGACATGAGCAAATGGATCGTAGGTGCACCGAGAAGCGAAGGATGGGCATTCGTTTTCGATGCAGATAGCGCGGCCGACGCGGCAAGGCAAGCGTTCGCGCACGTCACCGATCAAGCCGACTTCGTTCGGTTCGGCATCACGTCGTTGCCAGTATGGCCGGCGGTTGATGACGCGCCGACAGGCATTCGCGTGACAACGCCAGATGAGGACGGATACAGCGTCGACGATGACGAGTGGAAGCCGAAGCAAGGCCGAAACTACTTCGTTCAACCTGTTCGCGAACCGACACTGGTTCCGACTCCCGGCCACGCTGCCTAGACCCGAACCCAACCCCCCCCCGTCCCGCCGCACGGACGCGGCGCCATCACCACCACCACCACCGGAGAGACATCCATGGCATCTATAACTCTGCCCGAGTCCGATCACGTGCACGGCATCCCCGCCCTCGTCCACGCGGCCCTGGAGCGCTACCGCACATTGCACCTGCGCCCCGGTAGTTACTTGCAGGCCGTGCTCCGCAACGACTGGCACGAGGCGACGCTGCGCGCGGACCCGGACAGCCTGGCCGCCGCGCGGAGCGTGGCGCTGTACCTGGCGAACGAGCTGCCGGTGGGCGCCTACGGCTCCCCCGAGGCGCTGGCGGCGTGGGTGGCGCGTGGGGAGGCGAAGCGGGCATGAGCGCGCGGTGCATGAGCGACGCCGAGCCTGATGCCACGGCAGCCGATATGGATCGTCGGCGCATCGCCGCAGAGGCAGACCGCGCCGTCAAGTTCTTCGACCAGGTCCGCGAAGCGACCGGGCCAGAGAAGATCGCCGTCGGTAGCGATCACTGGAACTGGATCGAGGACGTTGTGCGGCAACTCGCCAAAACGAACAGAACCTGAACCTCCCCCCACCTAGCAGGAGACCACCATGGCCACGATCTACACAACTCCCAGCAAGCAGCGCATCGTCATCGGCTTCGATCAGCACGCCGGCCGCTGGTGGACGGGCGAGGGCAGGACCGCGCGCGAGGCGATCGGCAACATCGCGCCTCGGTCGTATCTCGATCCCGACCTCTCGCACGACGAGGCGCGTGACGCGAGCGTCGGGTGCGATCCGGCGAACTGCCGGAGCGAGGCGCAACGCGTCGAGATCCTCACCCGCCGCGACGGCGATCATCAGGACGTCGTGCAGTACATCTGATCCCGAACCCAACCCCCGCCCCCGATTCACCGGAGAAAACCATGCCCTCGATCATCCAGAAAGTCGACGCGATCACCGCCGACCTCAGCGCGAAAGCCGACAAGGCGGTCAAGGTGTGCGACGGTGCTCGCGCCTGCCTGCAAGTCGCGCTCGACACGAATGTCGACGACGCGACCTTGGCCTCGACCGCTGAGAGGTACGTCGCCGCGCATCAGGAGCGGCGCGATGCCGAGCGAATCCTCGACGCCGCGAACCGCGCCGCACGCGAGGCGCTGTCTGCTGAGCGGGATAGCCGCAAGCGTGCGGCTGCCTGATCCCGAACCCTAACGGCGCCGCCCTGGCGCTGCGCGTCGCGGGCGGCGCCCGAACACACCACCACCACCGGAGAGACATCCCATGGCATCTATACCGAAAAAGGACCTGATGAAAGCCCGCCGCGTGCGCCTGAAAGCGGCGGGGCTGACGCGCGTTGACTGCTACGTGACGCCCGAGGATCGGCAACGCCTGGCGCGCTACGTCGAGGATCGCCTCGGCGGCGAGACGAACGTGCGGCGCACGTCGGCGAAGGCGTCGGCGTGATGGACAGCGCCGATCACACGCTGGAACTGCTGCGCGCGATCCGCGCCGACATCGCCCGCGTCGAGCGCAAGGTGGACGAGGCGAACGCTACGGGCAGGCGTACCGGCTCGATCGCGTCGAGCGGCGCCTGGAGCTGCGCGATGCCGAGGATTGAGCCCGACGCGTGGCGGAGGCTACGGCGCACGGTGCAGTGCACCGGCTGCCCCTGGCGCGTGGCGGCCGACCCGAACGCGATCCCGAACGGGTACAGCGTCGAGCGTCACCGCGCCTTGTCCCGCACCATCGCCCGCCCCGCCGACCCCGCCAGCCTCGGCGCCGACACGCTGCACGTGATGGCCTGCCACGAGCACGACGCCGAGGAGGGCGTGGCGTGCGTCGGCTGGCTCCATCACCAGCTCGGCGCCGGCAACAACCTCGCGCTCCGCGTCCAGCTGATGCGCTGCGAGAACGTGGGGGAGCTGCGCCTGCGAGGCGAGCAGCACCGGAGCTTCGAGGACACGTTACCGGGCGGGAGCTGATAGGCTTGGCCGCGCGCCGCCCCGTGCCGGTGCCGGGGTGCAGCCCCGTGCCGGGGGCGGCGCACGCTGGAGGCGGGCGGCGCGCAACCGATCCCGAGGGCGCACACCCTGCGAGCCGCCCGCCCTGGCACCCACGGCGCCCCCTGGCGCCCCCTGGCGCCCCTGGTGCCCCCCTGGCGCCCCCTGGCACCCACGGCGCCCCCTGGTGCCCACCTGGTGCCCCCCTGGTGCCCCCTGCGCCCTGGCGCCCCTGCTAGTCTTTCGTCACCG
>JAULKR010021560.1:0-12693 GCA_032356305.1 Prasiola linearis | reverse complement strand
GTGGTCGACGTACTTGAGGCCGACCGGCTTGGCGACGAAGAAGTCGTCCTGGACGGCCTCGTAGCCGGGGAGGAAGGGGCCGCTGTAGTTGGAGCGGTCCACGAACGTGTGGATGGTGTCGCCATACGTGCCGATGGCGCTCAGCGTGACGGAGCCGTGCTCGTCCTCGATGGTCTCGGGGCGCCGGATGGGCACGCCGCCGCGCTTCGTCGTCTCGCGGAACGCGCTCTCGGCGTCCTCCACCATCAGCGCCAGGTCCTTGACGCCGTCGCCGTGGAGGTGGACGTGCTCCGAGATCTCACCCTCCGGCCCGAGCGACGAGGTGAGCACGAAGCGGATCTTGTCCTGCTGCACGAGATAGCTCATGCGGTCGCGGTGGCCGGTCTCCGGCCCGAGGTAGGCGACCACGTCGAAGCCGAAGGCATGGGCGTAGTAATGCGCCGCCTGGCGGGCGTTGCCCACCCAGAACTCGACGTAGTCGGTGCCCTGGAGCGGCAGGAAGTCGTCGCCGGGGGCGACGGCGTCGGGGGCGGGCGTCAGGTCCGGCAGGCCGGAGCCGGGCATGGCGGCTTCGGTGGAGACGGCGTCGAGGATGTCGACGGAGGCGTCGGAAGCGCTTTGCGCGCCGTCGCCGGAGGAGAGCGTGGGCATATCGGAGGGGCTCTGGGTCGTACCGTTTGCGGGCGTCGCCGTCAGGGCGCGCTCGGACCGGGTTGCCTCACGATACGGCGCAGCCCCCCTCGTCGTTTCCGGCCGTGCGCCGATGGGGGGCGTGCCATCTGGCCTTGCCGCCGTCTATGAGGAGAGCGTTCTTCGACTTCCGCTCCCGCCCCGCGCCATGCTGCGTCCGCTCTGCCTCGCCCTCGTTCTCTCCGTGCCTGTGGCGGCGCAGTCGCCGTGGACGGCGCTGCCGGGCTCGCCGTTCGACGGCTACCGCTGGGAGGACGGCTCGTTCGTGACGCCGGCCCACGGGTGGATCGTGAACGGCAGCGGCGAGGTCTACGAGACAACCGACGGCGGCGACGCGTGGACCTTTCGCACGGCCGTCCCGGGCTACCTCCGCGCGACGGCGTTCGTGGACGACGCCCACGGCTGGGTGGGCGTGCTGTTCGACGACGTGCGCCTCTACGAGACCACGGACGCCGGGGCCACACTCACCGACGTAACGGCCCGCATCCAGCCTGCCGTCCCGGGTGGCATCTGCGGCCTGTTCGCCCTGAGCGACACGCACGTGTGGGGCGCCGGACAGTACGCGGCGCCGGCCTACCTCATCGAGACGACGGACGGCGGCGCGACGTGGGCCTCCCGCGACATGTCGGCCCTGGCCGGCAGCCTGATCGACGTTGCCTTCCTCGACGAGCAGCGCGGCTTTGCCGTCGGCGGCACGGCCGGGACGGCGGTGGGCGGCGAGGCGGTCATCCTGGCGACCGAGGACGGCGGGGCGACGTGGGCGCGCCGCTTCGTGAGCACGCGGGGTGCCAATGCGACCGAGTGGGCATGGAAGATCTCGTTTCCCACGCCCGAGGTGGGCTACGTGTCCGTCGAGCAGGGCTTCGTGAGCGGTTCGGGAGAGGGTGGCAAAGTCCTCAAGACGACCGACGGCGGCCTCACCTGGGCCGAGTTGCCGACGCCCGGTGCGGCCAGCATGCAGGGCGTGGGGTTCATCTCAGCGACGGAAGGCTGGATCAGCGGGCGCGGCGCCGCCCTCCACACGGTCGACGGCGGCGCGACGTGGGCGCCCGCAGCGAGCCTCGACGATGCCGTCAACCGCTTCGAGTTCTTCGGCGACACGCTGGGCTATGCCATGGGTCGGGTGGTGCACCGGCTCCGCCGCACGGCCACGGCTGCCGAGACGCCGGCGTCCGAGTTGGCGTTGGCGCTCCGGGCCGGGCCGTCGCCGGGGGCGGGGCCGCTCGGCATCACGTACCGCACGCCGGGCGGCGAGGCGACCGTCGAGGTGCTCGACGCGCTGGGGCGGCGCGTGGCGCGGCTCGCCGCGGGCCGCCACGCCCAAGGCGAGCACCGCGCGGTGTGGGCGTCGGAGGGGCCGCCGGGCGTGTACCTCGTGCGGCTGCGCACACGCGGCGCTGAGCGGACGCTCCGCGTAGTGCGACTCTAGGTCTGTCGCCGGCAGGTCTGTCGTCGGCGCGAGGAACGCCCCGCACGCGGAACACGGCGCCCCGCGGCCGGGTCGGTTTCGTCGCGCCCACCGTGACCCCATGCCTCAGTTCGAGCTCGACGTGACCTCCGCCGCTGGCCCTGCCGACGCTGCGCCGAGACTGGTGCGGGGCCGCTCGGCCGAGGACGCCGTGCGGCGGGCGCTGTCGCTCGGCGAACCGGCCGACGTCGAGATCGGCGAGGCCGAGCAGGGGACCGGGTGGTCGGCGCTGCACGTCGACGGCGAGGCGCGGGGGAGGGTGCGCCCGCGTGACCGCATGCGCTTCCGGCGGGACTGAGCGCCGTAGGCCGTCCCTCGATGCGAGCACTCCGGCCGAGCGTCGGCGGAGACCCCCATTCCGCTCCTCTGCGGCCGCTCGCTTGGCCCCCTCGATTTCGGGGCAATTCCGCGCCCCGATCTCCCGATGGCGGTGCGGATGGAAGGGTAGGGGACGGCTACGTCGAGGCGCGAACTGGGCTCGACGTGTGGGAGCGCGCTCCGTGGTCCGCGTTCCGTCGTCCGCGCGTGTCGCGGGCGTGGTGGCCGACCCGGGCGCGCTCCCACGCGCCGGCGTTAGTCTGCGGGCTCCGCTGCGCCGATGCCCGACTTGACGCCGTCTCTGTTCACGCCCTGGGGCGGCATGGCCGCCGTGGTGGTCGTCGAAGGCTCGGCGATCGCGCTGGTGCGGTGGGCGCAGGTGCGGCGCGGCATCTCGCGCGAGGGTGCGCGCAAGGCGCTACACATCGCAACGAGCGCGGTGGCGCTGGCGCTGCCATGGCTTTTCGACGCCACGTGGCCCGTCGTGGTGCTCGCCACCATCGGTGTGGCGATGGGGCTGTTGACGCGTGCGGTGCCACACTTCCGCCGCGTCGTCGGGCCGACGCTCCGCGCGACGGGGCCGGAGACCGTGGGCGACCTCGCGTTCCCCATCTCGGTGGCGATCCTCTACGCGCTGGCGGCAGGCGAGCCGGTCCTCTACGCCATCCCGCTGTTGCTGCTCGGCCTGGCGGACCCGGCCGCGGCGCTCGCCGGCGGCGCCCGGGACGCCGATGCGCCGCCCAGTCGGGAGGCGACGGTGGCGTTTGCGGCGGTGGCGTTTCTGTGCGTCCACATCCCGCTGCTCGTCTTCACGCCCATCGGCCGGCCGGAGTCCCTGTGGGTGGCGGCCATCGTGGCGGTGCTGGCGGCGCTGCTGCGGGCGGTCTCGTGGCGCGGGCTGGACAACCTGTTCGTGCCGCTCGGCGCGTATGCAGTTTTGCTCCGGCTGTTGACGCTGTCGGCGCCGTTCCTCGCCGGACACGCGGTGGCGCTGGGTGTCCTGGTCGGCACGGCGGCGCTGCTGCGCCGGACCTCGACGGTCGGCGGCGCGGGCGTCTTCGGCGTGGCGCTGGTGGCGTACCTGCTGTGGGCACTCGGCGGGACGGCGTGGCTGCTCACGCCCGGCCTCTTTTACGTGCTCTACGACCGCGTGTGGCCCGGCGGCAG
The DNA here is from genome assembly GCA_032356305.1 of Prasiola linearis. NCBI lineage: Eukaryota > Viridiplantae > Chlorophyta > Trebouxiophyceae > Prasiolales > Prasiolaceae > Prasiola > Prasiola linearis. The sequence goes on along the minus strand of JAULKR010021560.1, from coordinate 9,050 downwards.
CCTGGCGGCAGCGAGCCGCAGGCTCTCGACGGCCCCCGCCGACGTGCGTCCGCACACGGCCCACAACGTCTTCAGCGTGGCGGCCGTCGGGATGGTGTGGCTGGTGGCCTCGCGCACGCTCGACGCCGAGCTGCTGGTGCCGTTCTGCCTCGCGTGGGGCACCTCGTTCGGGTTCACGGGCATCGAGCGGATGCGGCTGGCACGGCCCCGCTGGAGTCCGGTGCGGATGGGCCTGGCGGCGGCATGGCGCGGGGCGCTCGTCGCCACGGCGCCGCTGGCGCTGGTGTGGTCGCTGCGCGCGCTCGCCGGCACGCCGAACACCCCGGCCTCGCTGGGCGCCGCGCTCCTCACGGCCGCCGCCGTGGCGGCGCTCGCCATCGGCGTGACGGCGACCATTCTGGCGCGCTGGGGCAGGGTGATCGACGACGAGTCGTCGGCCTTCGCGGGGCGCGTCTACCGGGCGGCGCTCGTGCTGCCGGCGTCGGCGCTCGGGCTGGCCGTGCTCCTCTGGCTCTAGGCCGACGCGAACCTCGGACCCTGCGACGAGGGTGCCGTTACGTTGGCGGTCCGGGCACGGCCCCTGACTCGACACGCTCCCGTCCCCTCGATGCGCCTCGCTCTCGCCTCCCTCCTCGCCCTCCTCGCGACGGCGCCGCTGCTCGCCCAGGACTACGTCCCACGCGCCGAGCGGGGTGACCTCGACGCCCGCGCGCAGACCGATCTCGACGGCAATGCGGTCGCCGCGACGATGTTCAACTTCGGGCAGTCCGGGCAGACGAGCAGCACGCCCGGCGAGATCCCGTACGAGTGGCCGGCGGGCTCGCGGCAGCACTACGTCGCCCTGACTGGCTTCTTCGTGGGCGCCGAGGTGGCGAGCGAGACCGGCGAGCCGGCGTACATCGTCGACCTGCCGAACTACCGCGACAACCTCGACGAGCCGGGCCGGGCCTGGACGTGGGCGCCGGTGCCGGAGTACCTCGGCGGCGGCGAGATCGCGCGGTCGGACCGACCCGAGACGTGGCCCGCCGTCTGGCCGGACCGCCTCGGTGACGCCGACGACCCGGGCTGGCCCGGCGCCTGGAACGGCCTGCTCGGCAAAGACGCCGTGATCGACGGCGTCGAGACGTACGTCCACTACACCGACGACGGCTACGACCGCAACCGGCGCAGCCTCGCCACGACCTACTACCCGGATTCCACCGACCTCGACCGCGCGGGCCTCGGCGTCGTCGTGAGCGAGCGCCGCCTCGCCTTCCGGGACGCGTCCGTCGAGGACGTCGTCTTCACGGTCCGCGACGTGCACAACGCTGGAACTGAAGACCTCGACGCCGTCGCAGCGACGATCTGGGTGGCCGACCTCGTCGGCGGCGACGCGGACACGCAAGACGACGTGCCGGTCTACGACGACGTGCGCCGCCTCATCCTGTTCACCGACCGGGACGGTCTGAGCGCCGACCCGGCGTTCCCGGACGGCGCGCGCGTCGGCGCGGTGGCGCTGGTGCTGCTGGAGTCGCCCGGCGACCTCGCGTTCACGAACGTGACGCACCGGCCCGCCGGCTCGGTCAACTTTCAGGCCGCCTCCGACGAAGTCCTGTACACGGATCTGATGACGCCGCGCGCCTACGTCCCCCCGGCGCCCGGCGACCGTGACGACGACACCTTCGCGTCGGTCGGGCTCTTCTCGATCCCCGCCGAGGCCTCGGTCCGGCTGGCGACGGCGCTCGTCTTCGGCGAGGTGGACTACACCTCCGACGACCCGGAGACGCGCTACGCCGACCTCTTCGCGAAGGCGGAGGTCGCGCGGACGTTCTACGCCGGCGGCTTCGTGGTGGCCGGCCAACGCGACGCGCCGTCGGGCGGCTCGGGGCTCGGCATCTTCCCGAATCCGTCGTCGGGCGAGGCGCGCATCGCCTTCTCCATGGACGCGCCCGGCGCCGCGCGCGTCGAGGTGTTCGACCGGCTCGGGCGCCGCGTGGCGGTCCTGGCTGACGAGTCGTTCCCAGCGGGCGCGCACGCGGTGACATGGAACACTCGGGACGGCGGCGCGACGGCCGGCGTGTACCTCGTTCGTCTCTCGACGGCGGGCGGCGTGCAGACGCGCACGGTGTCTGTGGTCCGGTAGTCCCGCGTCCGGGCGCCGTCCTCCGGTGGAAGGCGGCGCCGGGTTTCGGCTCAGCAGGTCACGGTCACCGTGGCCGCCGAGCCGGTGACCACGCGCAGCACGTAGATGCCCTGCCCCAGCCGCGCCGCACCGGTCGAGCCAGCCCGAGCGTGTCGCAGAGCGTCCCCGCCGTCGGCCCGGCCCCGGCTACGCCGACGGCGAGTGCGCCGTGCGTCGAGTTGGGGGAGGGCGCGTCGAGGGTGAGCCCCGATGGCGCAGCGTCGAGCCGGGTGGCGAGCGCGGCCATCGGCTCGGTGCGGATCGCCCCGTCGGTGCCGCCGGCGAAGTCACGCGCGGAGCGCGACCCCAGACTCGACGGGCAGCGCGCCGTCCGCTGCCGGGCTGTCCACGACGACCGTGGCGCGTCCGTCGCGAACGACGCCCCAGCCGAGCGTCTGGCCAGCCGTGGTCACCGCGGCCTCGTCGCCGTCGTCCAGGCCAGGCGCCTCGACGCTCCACAGCGCAGCGGCGACTGGAGCCGGCGCGAGCGCACCGTTCGGCGCCGACGATCCTGCGCCGGCGAGCAGAGGCGCGTCGAGGCCGAGCGTGCCGGGCGCGTCGGCCCAGGCCCGGCGGCGCCGGAGACATCAGGTGCGTGGGGCACGGCTGGCGGCGCCGTATCGTTGAAGCGGTCCACCGTCTGGCTCCCGATGCGCTCCTTCCTCGACACGCTCCGCCACCGCCGGCTCGACCGCCGCCGCGCCGCGCTCACTCTCGACGCCGCCCGGTCCCGCGCCGCCGCCGGCGCGCGCATCCTCGACGACCAGGACCCGGGCTGGCCCGCCCGCATCGACCCCGGCCGCCTGGAGCTGGCCGACGGCCGTGCATGTGTCCTCGGTCAGCTCTGGGGCGAGTACCGTCGCGGCCTCGGCCGCAGCCGCATCCTGGACCTGAGCAGTGCGCCGACGCGCTTCGTCTCGCCCGTCGACCTCGGCTTTCAAGCCACCGCCGATCTCGGCGACGCCGCCGAGGCGCTCGACTACGCCTTCCTCACCCGAGCCTGGCGCGAACTGGTCGTCGACCGGCGCACGCCTCCGACGGTGGGCGAGGTCGCTGAGGCGTGCGTGACGCACGTGTGACGCGCACAGAAGCGGACCGACCAGCGCACCTCGGTGGTCAAGACGAGTGCCCGGACCTCCGGTGCGTAGCCATCGGAACGTCGTCTGAGGTTGCCGCCCACGGCTCATCGGGGTCGCCCGTCGAGTCGTCGGGAGGATGAGCAGAAACGAGGTCTGTGGCAGCCGTCCGCTCGGTCCAATCCGCACCCGGCGCGTCGCTCCCGCACCTCAGGTCAGGCCATCGTGATCAGGCGGATCATGACGTACCCGACAGCCAGGGCGAACGGGACCGGAAGCAGCCCGGCTGCGCCGATCCGCACCGCGAGCCGAGGTCCACCCTGATGCCGCGCACGCCGCAACCTGAGCGCGAGCCAGACCGAAGCGATGAGCCCGGCGCCGAATGTCCCCTGCTGCGTGTGGACGCACTCGCGGACGTTGAGGAAAACGACCGACGCCGATGGGGGCGTCGCGAAGTACGTCGGGAGGTGCTGGAGGCCTTCGGGGAACTCGTCGGTCACCGTCGCGCGGTCGGCGAGGGCGACCTCGGACCCGATGAAGACGACGTCGCCGAGCACCATCCCGTTCGTCCGCAGGGCGCCGACGGTGAAGCAGACGCGTGCGGGACGGAGCGCAGGATAGAGTGCTCGGAGGCGGCCGATCCCTGCAGCGATCTCGCGGGCGTGCCCGGCGGCCCGGGTCGTGTTGGGGCGAACAGAGGCCCAGAACCGGGGGTACCGACGGATGACCTCGACGTAGTCGGCCGCCGTGAGGTCGCGGCGCTCGATCATCGCCTGGAGACCCGGCGTCCCGCGTCGGACATACAGGCTGTCGAGGAGGCGAACCTGCTCGGCGCTGTCGGGCTCGGCGGTGACGCGGTCGTACGTCTCCCAGAAGCGGTCGACATCTGCCGTGACGACGAGCAACGTGTCCGCGGATCCCGGCAGGCGTCGGGTGCTAGCGAGCGGAACGGACAGAGCGAGCAAAGCCAGGACCGTGTTTCTCACAGTGAGCCGCCAGTGCTAGCAGGGCTACAGAACAGACCGCGCTTCAGTCGCGAAGGGCTGGGGAACGATGACGGAGCGAAGCGAAAGCAGCGCCGATGTCCGGACGAGCTGAGGACGCCGACGCCCGTCGTCGGTGTGCAGTGGCGGGGTCTACGGCCTGGCGGAGGGTTCTCCGGGTGGCCGTTTCCCGAAGACCTGCCACCCATCCGCGGATGGTCGCAGCCAGGATCGAAGACTGCCGTCATCGAACCCGTCGTCCAGCACTTGGTCCACCAACGAACCGTCGAGGTTGACCTCACGCTGGAACTCCCGACCGAGCAGGGCAGAAAGGTCGCGTACGACGCCCGCTGCGGCGTCCGGGGTGGCCAGAGGCGGCCACGCCGTCAACACTCGGTACCGCATCGCGGACGCTTCCACAACGGGGCGGGGGTCTCCTGCCCCCCAGATCACCTTGTACAGGTCGTCACGACGTTCAAGGGTGGCCTTCCAGTAAGACGGGTTGAGCGAGAGTGTGAACCGGAGGTCATCGGGCTTGAGGCGGTTCCGCCGAAGGACCCAGTCGCTCGGATCGATCGTCGCCCACGAGACGTGAAGCCCCCACAGGGCGTCGCCCGGCGGACGAAGTCCGAGGCGCTGAGCGAGCGCGAACGCGGATTGAGAGGAACTGGGCACTGACGAGAAGTCAAAAGCCGTAGAACAGTTGACCACTCGGCCGCCCCAAGCCGAGGGCAGAGCGGTGAGTCGGAGCGGAGGATACGCCGAGGCCCGGACGAGGCAAGAACGCTCGCGCTCGGGGTCGGCCTGCGGCGGTGGATTCGGCGGCGCCGACACCTTCGGACTAGCGCTACCGCGAAGCTTGACTGCAGACGATCTAGGGTCCCATCGATGCGCTCGTGCCGACTGTTCGGGAGTAAGGACGCGCGCCTGACGGTAGGCCGCGAGGGCCGTCTCTCGGTGCCCATGCATCGCGAGCGTTTCTCCGAGGCTGTCGTAAACATTCCAAGACTCGAAGTGGGGCGGCCCGGACCGGCGGACTCTCTACCGTCTCGGCACCGAGGTGACGGTCCACTACGACCCCGACCATCCCGCGACCGCCATCTTGCAGCCCGACAGCGCTCCGGCATCCCGAGCGCCCGCCACCCTCGTGCTCCTCGCCATGGGCGGCTCCATGCTCTACGCGGGAGCCGGCGCCCGGAAGCGGCGCTCCGCATCCTGAACACGTCGGCGCGTCGAGTCTACAGCATCACCTCGTCCACGTAGCACCAGCCCCATGTCTCGCCAGGCTCGATGCTCCGGATGACCGGGTGACCGGTCTCGCGGTGATGCGCCGTGGCGTGCTTGCCCGGCGACGAGTCGCAGCAGCCGACGTGGCCACAGTCCATGCATACGCGCAGGTGAACCCACGTGCTGCCTTCGGCGAGGCATTCTTCGCAGCCCTGCGTGCCGGGCGTGGCCACCCGTTCAGAATCCGCATGTGCGCACTCCACCGTGGGATCGGGCGTGAGCGTGAGGGGCGCGGACGTGTCGATCCAGTCGGCGGTTTGCCGGGTCGTGGCGGGGAGGGGCGGGGCGGAACGAGGGGCGGCGTCGGGCGAGCGGAAGAGGTCGGCGGCGTCGATGAAAGCCTGCGGCGTGCCGCCGAGCAGCACCGTGTCGCCGGCGCTGAGGCGGCCCGAGCCGTCCGGTTCGTGCGTCGTCGCGCCGTCGTGGTCGAGGTCGATGACGTGGAGCAAACGCTCGTCGAGCTCCAGTTCGGCCAGCGTGCGGCCGACGACTGGCGCGCCGGCCCGGATGGTGACGGTGCGCGTCGAGAAGCAGTCGGCGTCCAACTCGCATCGGACCGCGGGCGCCTCCACGAGGTCGGTGTCGAAGGCGTGGTAGGAACCGCGGCGGAGCGCCTCCTCGTGGCGCAGAATCTCGTCGGGCGCGACCTGGTAGCTGCGGAGCACGTCGTCGAACAGGCCTACGACGGCTTCGAGGTCGGTGGCGATGACGCGGTCGGCGCCGGCGTGGACGATCTCCTCAGCGTCGGCCATAGTCGGCACGCACGTCACGATGCGCAGCGTGGGGGAGAGGGTGCGGGCGACGCTGGTCACGCGGTGCGTCATGCCCGGGCGGTCGTCTGGGATGACGAGCAATTTGGCGCGGTCGAGCCCCAGCGCCTCCAGGATGTGACGCTTGGAGTAGTCGCCACGGAGCACGCGGCGGCCTTCGGCCTCGGCTTCGCGGGCGCCCGGGGGCGACAGCGTGGCGATGGCGAACGGCACGCCCGAGCCATCGAGCACGTGGACCAGCTTGCGCGCCGCCTCGCCGTAACCGGCCACGATGACGTGGTTCTCGAGGTCGTCGAAGGCGTGCGGGTCCACGTCGGGCTCAGGCGCGTCGGGCGCGGTGGCGTCGCCCAGGCGCGCGCCCAGCCGGGCGCCGAGCGGTGCCACGAGCGGCGTCAGCGCCATCAGCACGACGGTCGCGGCGATGAAGGCCTGCGCGCCGGCCTCGCCCATGCCCAGCGGGCTTAGGCCCACCTCACGCCCGGCGCGCTCCAGCACGAACGAGAACTCGCCTACCTGCGCCAGCCACAGCGCCGAGGCCGCCGCCACCGGCACCGTGCGGCCGACCGCCCGGACGGCCACGAACGTCGTGACCAGCTTGATCACCAGCACGCCCACGATCACCGCCAGCACCAGCCCCATGTTGCGCACCATGAAGCCCACGTCCAGCAGCAGGCCGACCGAGACGAAGAACGTCGCCGAGAAGAGGATCTGGAGCGGCAGGATCTCGGACAACGCGTGCTCGGAGAACCGGCTCTGGCTCACGATCAGCCCGGCCAGAAAGGCGCCCAGCGCGATGCTCACGCCGGCCAGCCCCACGAGGTACGCCGTGCCCAGGCAGACGGCGATGATGGTCAGCAGGAACAGCTCGGGCGAGCACGTCCGCGCGACCACCTCCAGCAGGGGCGGCAGCGCGCGCCGCGCCACCACCAGGACGAAGGCGATGATGGCGCCGGCCTTGCCCAGTGCCACGGCGAGGTCGAGCCCGGAGAACGGCTCGCCGCCGCCGGCCACCGCCAGCGCAGGCACCAGCAGCACCATCACGATGATGGCGAGGTCCTGGAAGATGAGCAGCCCCACCGCGCCCTGCCCGTGCGCCGAGGCGGTCTCGCCGCGGTCGCCCAAGAGCTTCGTCACGATGGCCGTGGACGAGAGCGCGGCCAGGAAGCCGGAGTACACGCCGATCCGCCAGTCGACGCCGAACGCTGCGCACAGGCCGGTCACCGCGGCCGTCACGAGCGCCACCTGGATGCCGCCGCCGACGAAGATGAGCCGTTGGATCTTCGCCAGCTTGTCCAGCGAGAACTCGATGCCGATGGTGAACAGCAGCAGCAGCACGCCCAGCTCGGCCGCCGCCTCGATGAGCTCGGGGTCGCGCACCAGCCCCAGCGCGTTCGGGCCGATCACCACGCCGGCTAGCAGGAAGCCCACGATGGGCACCAGCCCGATGCGCTGGCAGACGTAGGCCACGATGGCCGCGGCGGCGACCAGCAGCACCACTTCGGTGAGGAACGGCGGGACGGCGCCGGCGGCCAGGACGAAGCGCATGGGGCTCGGAGTCGGGGAATCCCTGAAGCCCGGGGGCGCGCCCGAGTTCCGCCGTTGGCGCCTCAGCCCGCCTTCGGGCGGAGCCGGAGCTTCTTCCGACGACACGGGGCCACCCGACGACGCGGGCCTCGACGTGTGCACCCTGGTGCCCGCGCTAGAGCGTGGCGTTGCGGCGGATTTCTATCCGCCGGCGAGGAGGGCGCGCACGGCGTCGAGCTCATCCTGGGACACCGTGTGTCCGAGGCCGGGGTAGAGGCGCGCGTCCACCTCGGCGCCGAGCGCGCGGAAGATGTCGGCCGACCGCTCGACGCGGGCCGCCGGGACGTGCGGATCGGGGTCGCCGCAGCCGAGGAAGACCGGCGTGCCGTCGAGGTCGCCGTCGTAGTCGAAGGCTTTGTCGGGGAAGGCGCCGCCGGCGCCACGCAGTGTCGGCGCGGAATCTGGGTCGGGTCCGGTGCCGAGCAGGCCGCCGCTCAGCGCGAACGCAGCGGCCCACCGCCCGCCCGCGCGCGCCACGAACTCGGTCGCGAGGCAGGCTCCCTGCGAGAAGCCGCCCACCGCGATGCGCGAGCGCTCCACGCCCGCCGCCTCTACGTGCGCTACTGTCTCACGGACGACGCCGAGCGCACGGCCCAGCCAGGGGTGGTTGGCGTCGAGCGGCGCCAGAAACGAGTGTGGGTACCACTGCGGCACGCCGTTCACAGTCGGCGCCTGCGGCGCGACGATGGCGAGGCCGGGGCCGAGCTCACGACCCAGTCCCAGGATGCTCTCCGCCGTGGCGCCGCGCCCGTGGAGCAGGATCACCACCGTGTGTGCCTCCTCGAGCGGCAGGCCGTCGGTCCGGAGGTCGGTCATCGGTCTTGTCCCGGCGCCTCGTCGGCGCGCGCGAACGGCAACTCGACGGCCGTGCGGTCCCACGCGATGCGGAGCGCCAAGCGGCCCTCAGTCTCGAACGACAGGCGCAGCGCCTCCTGGGGCGCGTCGAGCGGTGTCGGCGTCACGTAGACGGAGACGAGGTTCTCTGCCGGGTCGTGTACGAGCGGGACCTGATCGACTCGGCGCTCCACGAGGGGACTGTGGACAGAGTCCTTCAGTCGCTCGGGCTTTTTCGGGCGCGGCCCGTGCAGACGACGCTCCGTAAGATCAACATCCGCCCGATGTCCGATCTCATCGAGAATTATGACGAACTCTCAAAGTGGGCGCGTGACCTCGGGCTCAACGTCCCAGC
>JAULKR010021449.1:0-12695 GCA_032356305.1 Prasiola linearis | reverse complement strand
TGAACTTTAAATGGAAAGTTGGCAGCTAACCATAATAAATCTTATTGGCTACCATAGAATTTTTATAAACGGGAAAGGGTTCCAAAAAATCGATGGGAAAAAACAAGCTTCATTCTATTAAATGAACTTCACATGGCCGATTGGCGTTTATTTTTTACATGACAAATGAAGTATCCAGCAACCGAAAAAACAAAAGGAGTTCTTCGTAAATTCGGAGACAAAATAAAGACTATAAAATCTATACTGTTTGGAAATTGATCCCATTTTAATAGCAGTTGTGCTCACCATATTGGTGCTGGCAACGGGTTTGCTCTGCTATATAATTATTATTCGACGCTCCAAGAAGAAAGGCATTCACTCGGAGGCTTTTCTACAAAGCGTTCTCCAGAGCGTGGACAACATTGTAAAGTTCTATGAGCCCGTTTTCGATGCATCGGGAAAGATATCCGACATCAGTATTATTTACGCCAATGAATGCAATAGGGAATACCTTGGTCTGGATCCCGATGATATAACCGGAAAAAAGATATCGGAAGTCTTCCCTTTTTTTTTCCTGAACGGGGAATTCGAAGGATTCGTTGAATGTTTCACGCGTGGGGAAAAAGTTATTTTGGATAGCCAGACCAATGTAAAAGGGGAGAGAATGTGGTTCAGATCGGTAGCCAAGTCCTTTCCCGACGAAGTTTCGGTCACCGCAAGGAACACCACCCCGGAAAAAAGTACCGAGGAAAGCCTCAAAACCATGAATGAAGAGCTCAAGGTCCGAAACCAGGAGCTGTCCGATACTGGTCATTTTCTAGTGGAGGTAATAAAAGGTACCCAGGCCTTTATTTGCTATCTCGAACCCATTATTGATCGAACGGGAAGGATAACGGACTTCGAAATCGTTTTTGCCAGCCGTGCAGCCGAGAATCTAGCCAATGGTACCCCGAGCGAAACCGTGGGGAGCTACTTTTCAAAAATCTTTCCGGAATTTATGGATAACGGGGTTTTCGGGCTCTTGACCCAGTGCCTTCACACGGGCATTCGGAAGCATTTGGATGTTGAAGCCCACAATAACAGGAACGAACTTTCTTTCTACAGGGCGACCGCATCCAAGACCGGATCTGGATTGACATGGACCTTGGACCGGACCGAGGATTTACCGAAGGTTATGATAGAAGGTGATTCTTAGTGTTTTTTACTGATTATTTGATTGAAATTTGATGGAGTTGACCATCAGGACGATCAAAAAATGGCATTAGCATTTAAACTCATCGGACCTTATTGTTCACTGGCTGTTTGAGCGGACCGACAAATTGGTGCTAGTTGGCGGCTTAGTATAACTTTTCTTTTGATAGCCCTATTGTTCGAAATTTCAGGATCTCAGATCCAATGATTTTAGATTCTCGAGGTTTCTCAATTCCAAAGGTTATCGCTTCGAGGGCGACTATCATGCGACCTCGGATGTCAATATCCTATTTCGGATACGTTTCCAGAAGAGTTTGCTCGACAGGGCAATGTTGTCCATGTCGTTTGTGAGTAAAGTCTCCACGTCAACGGATAGTTTCCGTCCCGTCGACTGTTTGACAGCTATGTCCCGGTCGGAGAGCAGTATCATACCTTTCTCCTTGAATACCCGTTGCCTTTGCGGACCGCTGTGCAATATCTCCACATGTTCGTGCCTGGTATCTTTTTTGATTTCCTCAAAGGTCGATAGTACCTTTCCCTTCGGACCCTCCAAAATCTGAAGGAAATTGTCCCGATAGTAAATTAGACATCCGGTAAGATCGCCGGCCCGATTCTTTGGACCGGATTCTTCCACGATCTTGCTCACATGGGATTCCCCGACGAAAATGGAGGCCTTGGACCTGTAGGTCAGCTCGAAAACCATCGAAGTATTCTTGAGCGATTCCCTGTATTCCCTGGGCGACATTCCGAACCGCTCCCCGAATATCCTCGATAGATGGCTCTTGCTTGAAATACCGATTTTGTCGGCAATTTCAGCGACCGGGATGTCGGTGGTATCAATGAGGTCCCTGGCCAGTTCGAGCCTCATGTCCTTCAGAAAGTTCGCAAAGCTCCGTCCGTATAGGAACCGGAAGCCGTCCTGGATCTTTTTCGGTGACAGTCCGGTGCGGTCCGAGAAGAGCTTAACGGTGTGTTTTCCCTCAAGTTCCGCCTGCATTGCGGCCACCGCCGTGACGATACGTTCCATTTCGCCTTCGCGGAGCGGGGAGGTGTCGAGAAGGTCCTCGGCGAACTTTTCCCGAAGGTCGAGCTGAGCGGCCATCGTGTTGAGCACGGCCGCCTCGGTCAGCAGCCTTCCCGCAACATCGGTCCCCCGGTTCTCAAGTAGTAGCCTGGCATAGTTTTCGACCTTGGAGCCGCGGCCCCGGAGTTTGGTCAGCTCGCCAGAACGTCCCACCTTAGCGTACAGATCCTGTAGCACGTGTTCCAGTTCGTTCCTGTGATCGAGGTGTCCTTCCGGCATCCGACCTTTATCGACGGTAATCAGACATATTTTACAGTGCACTTCCGCCGGTATTTCCAAGGTGCCGAGAGTGTTGTCGGCAGGCGAATATATCATGTTCTGTCCCCCGGAAACCCTGACCGTGTTCTCACCGGTATCCGATCCGTGGAAATAATGTCCCTCGAGGCAACATACCATGTATACGGGGGAGTCGGTGCCACCACCGGTACGGAAACTGACTTTGTTCGAAAATGTAATGTTGAAGGACTTCACGGACAGTCCCTCTATAACCCGGTACGTGTAGATTCGGCCATTGCCGTTTTCGTTGTCGAGCTCAAGAAGAGCGGCATTACGACCTTCGCGAAAGTCGCCACCCAGCTTCACCGACAGTATCCGCAACTGCTCCAGCGGACCTTTTTCCTCTATTTTTAACATTAGTAATAATATATATAATTAATAAGATCGGATAAAAAACTAACGAATTTGGGACGACAATCGGCATTTTCGCTACGACCTGAACGGGGTCCCTAACTCCATGAATATCTCGATCACCGAATTGGATGAAGGTTTTCCATGAATAATCATGGTATATAAGAGATATTTTAGGTGAAATTTAGGAAAAAAACCGATTCAGGTTGAAGCTGTATCACAGAAGAATTTAATCTTTTAGCTATTTGAAAATCGGTGAGCAGAACGATTTTTGTAAAAATGTTAGTCAATCTTTCTCCGTGAAACCCTTTAAATGCTCACATGAAACGAAAAGTAGCTCAGATTCGTTAATAACTTATCGCATTCTGACAGTAGATTCATAAACCTTGTTCTAAATTTGCCTTTCGGGCAAACGAGACGATGTTATGATGAACAAAATAAAAAGTATACTTAAGAACGATCTCGATTTCAGGGTAGATCAAGGTCCTGTCCTACTTTCCTCACTACTGTTCTTTTGTATGGCCATGCTAATGGTGTTCTTCTACCTGTTGTCCCTGGCGTTATAGGTCCCTTTCCGTTGTTTTCGAGAAAATATCAAATACCTTCGTCGATTTCTTGCTAGTTTGGTTTTTGCGGTCAACCACAGGTCGATCGGTCGGTTGCAATCGTATACCGTTCAATGGATTTTTTCCGATAGGGACGCTAATTCTTTTCTATTTCCATTTCCGTCATTGATTTGATCTGGACGTGATACGGGTCTTTCCTAAAACAATACCAATAATGCGATGTTCAATAATAAGGGAAGAGCATTATCATTATTTCCAGATCAATATTCCCCGATCCCACACTTTTAAATTGTGAAATAGAACAAATAAATAACGAATTTGGATAAATTAAATAAATACTTTAAATTTGAATTTATAAGTAAAGTATTGTTAAATTTTCAAGCCATTTTCTCTAACCGACCCAAGTTGATATGGAACTGATCTCCCTCATTCCCGGCGTACTCGTCCCCTTCATTTCTTTTATACTGGTTTACCGCACTCATAAGAGTTACGGACAACAGGAAAAAGTTCCCCCGGGACGCGACAATAGATAGTCCGGGGACAGGGGTTTCGTTGAGGCCATTTGTGCTTTGGTCCAACGAGTTACCTGTACGATTCAGCACCAGGTTCGTATTGCAACCATAATCCATTTATTTATATGATTTCGTTTATTTGGACGAATTAGTATCGGGCCCTAAGTGACGGTAAACATTTAATCATAGCATCGGTTCGGAAAGACCGGAAAATGGAGGTAACTTGTTGTCATAAGATACCCGTTCATAAATTTTTAATCTACCCCCGTAGTTCATTGGATTATCTAGAACGTTCAAGAACGGAATTCGCTATTTCCCGAATATAATTAGGAGGGTTTTCCCGGGATATTGAGGCAATAATCTATGCCTTATATTTTCCTTGATCTTGGCGAAAAGTTCCATTACTTTCTCCCTCTCAACTTCAATAAATTGCAGGAACCCGAATTAATGGTTCACCAGGCAATCGCTATTTCCGATGCATTGCTAAAAGTTCTTGTCATTGTCAACGGCCCCTTTGCGCCGTTGAGCTTCGGGCCCGGGACGACTTCCGATCTGTATTGACTAAGTTTGCCCTTGTAAAATTTGAATTTCAAACTTCTTTATAGAAGTTTCGTAGCGCGGATGAGATCGCCTACTTCAAAACCTGTGGACTGCTCAAGAATTTTTTTAGGGGAAAAAATGCCAACGTAAACGCCTCAAGTTACTTTTCCGTATAACTTCGATCATCGCTCCGCAGAGCGGCCGTTCCGTTCCGTAAGGCTCTCCCTTTCCGTTTCCGTTTCCAGATAGTTATCCAGCAATTCTTCCACAACGTTCTTTACACTGATAAAATCGCAGGGCTTTTCGATAATACTGTTGACCCTCGAGCTTGCCAGTTGGTCAATGTGGTCCGGTTGCATAAAAGAGGAGTAGACCGCTATCCAACAGGAATCAAGTTCCTTTTCGTTCCGGATGTCATTGACGCATTCGAACCCGTCCATAAGTGGCATATGGAGGTCAAGGAGTATTATATCGGGCAGTACGGTTTCCTTCTCCAATAGATCCCTCATCAGGTCCACGCCATTATGGAAGGTCGTGATCTTGATTGGTTGTGACATCTCTTCAAGGGCGTCGATTAAAAAGTCGATGTCGTCCTGATCGTCGTCAGTAATGTAGATGTGGATGGGTTCCATGTTGATTTGAGTCTGTCTTCGAGGGAATTACACAGCAAATAACCGATTTTATATTTTCGGGACGTGCCGCTTTGGGCTAAAAATTAATCGAGTAAATCTAAAATGGTTTGTTCCGATGGGGCCAGAAGACCGTAAATTCCGGTTTGATGCCATTCTATATTCATGTATGGGGAGCCTTGATTGGATGGGATGGATTATGGGCACCATAGAAAACGGGAAATTTGAACCGCCGAATATTACATCGTAGTATTTTGTGTATCAATCTTTTGTTAGTTGTTTTGCTATGATCATTTTTCCCGGTGAAGGTAGTATACCATGCTCGTATTTTGCACCTTACCGCTCTAGAATGATGGTAAGATCATCGTTTTGATCAACTAAATATATGTGTAATTCGATTCACAGACCATTTGCTACACCAGTCGTCTGCTTGGAGTTAATTGCTATATTGAAAGATAGAATTTAAAACTGCCAACAATCCCGAAACCCAAAATAAAAATGCGACCCCGACCTCATTTGCTATATCATATTGTAGCGACGAATCTTTGCCTAAATTTATCAATGTTTATTTGTATTTTGATAGCCCAGTTACTTTGAATGGTATAAATTTGACTTTCCAAAAAATAATTGTTTTGAATAAATTAACGAAAAGGTCCTCTTTTGATTTTCGGCGTCTGTCTGCTCTCAACTTATCATTATTTTCTTTGGTCTTTCTGCTACTCTCTTTGCTACTAATAGGAATGTATCTCTTTATGTTTTGAATTGATGCTCTTATAGGTGTCCCTGTTTATACAATAGTTGAAACTTTCCCGGTTTTCTATCCGGACATCACATTATGGTAAGCCTCGGATATCTCATTTAATGGAAACTCCCGGTCTATGATGGTCCCGTCCTTTTCTCGCTCCACAAGCTTATATATTGAATTCAAAGTTTTCCTCCTCGCATAATGAATTGCAAGTATTGATTCAATACCGGAACTCAAAGCAAGTAAGTGATTCAAAAGGTTTTAATATTAAGGCTCCGGTTTAGAACACTAAACTTCATTGTGCTCTAGTATCGCCCTGCACATTATAAAGTACTTCAACTTAGTTTGATGGGCATGGAAACCCATGATGATTCGATAATTCTTTAGTCTTAACAGGTGCATATCGTTTTTTGATAGTGTAGAATAAAACGAACAACAATAGTCCTCCTAATAAAAGAGCTATCGATAGCGTATGAATGCCCAAAGGAAATATTATCAATCCACGTCATCCAAAGTAAGAATTCGCAATTGAACTGCTAGCTGGCTTTTAGAACATGGGGTGAACCACATGTTTCAACGATGAGGGAACACCAAGAGGATATATGCCGATGATAGGGACCTGATCGACGAAAGTACCGTGGTCGGATCAATTAAAATTGGATTTTTGTATCCAAATCTAAATGCAACTTATGAAAACAGTTTTACTCTTAAAAGAAGTTTACGTCCAGGCTTTCCGGGATCTGGGTAATGTGATTATCAAGAACTACTTCAAAATCTTCGCGTTGTTCAGTTTCGCTATGTTCGCGATGGTGGTATACGCCTTTTGTTTCAGACTCTTCACTGGATTCGCCTTCGACTAATTGGTAGTGCCAGCCCTTATAGTTGAAATTGTCATGGAATGGATAATAATTTAAACGCGTCCTTTGAACGCACGTTGTGGATAATAGATGACGATATGGTCACGCTATTTGCCACCTCGTACAAAATCCATCAGTACCGTCCCGAATACAAGGTGGTCAGTTACCATTCCATAGAAAGTGCATTGTCCGGCTTGGATAGAAGCATCATGAAAGGGTTCCAAGTACCGGATATTCTGTTGCTCGATTTGAAGTTCCCCACCCTGAGCGGTTGGGATTTTCTTGAAAAATTGGAAGAAAAGGGTTTACCGGTCATTGATCTAGAGATTTTCATTCTGTCGGCTTTTTCAGAATCAAAGGACGTTCTAAGAGCTTTGGAACATCCCCTGGTAAAAGGCTATTTTTATAAACCGGTGACCTTTGCGGAACTCCATGTTTTATAAGGTTCGGGTAGGTATTATCAGATCGAAGAAATACCGGGTTGTTGGAGAATCTACCTACTGACCTATTTGAAGGATGATTTTTCGATGCGTTTGATCGATGCTCGGTCGTATGCTTTAAATGGGCGACGCTATTCACTCTTGTATAAAAAATTTGCTATTCCCTATCTGGGATATATGTATTGAATAGACTTTAGCGCCAATGGGAGATGATTGGTTTTCTTTGCGGTATTTTGATTTTTTTGAAGACCGATAATCCAAATCTACGAGACAGGAGACACCTTCAATTCCCTGTTTATTTTTGTCCAGGTTGGAGTCACCTTCAATTTTATTCTTAATGATAGTCTCTTAAATTTTCACTTAGGAAATCTCTCTAATACAATAAAATTTTTGCAACCATTGAACCATAATAAAAATGTAGCGGATAATTATTAAGGTACAATTGTCTTGAAGTGTGGAACCAAGTCAATTTTTTTTGGCCTGATAGTCATTCAAGACATGACTGAGCCTCTCACTGGACCTAAATTTGATGAACGCCTTTGATTGGACATTAACGATTTTGCCAGTTCTAGGATGTCTTATAACTCTGGCATTCCTAATAAAGACATTCCAAGAACCGAAACCTTGCAATCCGACCCGGTTATTATTGGAAAGCTCATTTTTTATATTGCCTAAAATCGAATCAAGAACTTTTGTAGCAATATTCGGGGAGATTTCAGCATCCTTCGCTATTGCTTTTATTATTTCACTTCTTTTCATAACCTAAAAGGATTGCCCAATTGTAATATCAAAGTATCTGGCCCGTTACTCCATGGGACAACAATTTACGAAAAATCTCGACCTACGGGCCATTCTGTGATTCTATTTGAAAATAGAATCGAGCTCGCTCAATCGTTCATCAGCTGGAGGTGAAGGACGAGCTGAAGATTCCGCTTCCATCCTTCCTTTTAAGATGACCTAATGAAGGATATCGATTATATACCTTGTCCTTCTTTGTGCCGATTTATATTTGTTCTTAAAAAAAAGTTTGGTAAAAAATCTATACGCTCCCGGGAAAGTAAGAGTTTTGTTTGTTGTAGTTATTATTGAATGCAGGTATAGTACGTTCAGGGACACTATCACTCAACAAACGCCGAAACCGATAAACGGCAGGTTATAAAATGAACCCTAGAACAGTAATTCAAACTATCGCACTCGGGTATTTGATTTCTATTTTATAGAGTCCTGGAAATAGGTTTTTTAGTTTCACGTGAAAATCATACCATGGAATAGAACAATGGTTTCATTGCCATTGCAAATTATACAGAACAGGTACCTCTGATTATGGCTCGGACCGATCAGATCGGCCAATCGATACTTTCCAGGATTTCTCCAGCTTCAAGGCTGTTGCCCAAGTCAGCTATAATATTGTGTTTAATATGGTTGTTTTCCAAAAATATTGAAATCCTTTCCAAGGTTTCGTACGGGCCTATTATCTCGATCTTTTTCATACATCCAACGGTTGTTTACTTCAGCATACTATAATGCCGTTTCTTTCTAAAAATTGTGGGGTTGACGATTAACCGCAAAATAATTAGTGGATTTGCATGGTCCCCCCTTGTACTTTTTCATCGCTTTTATCCTATGCCCTTTGTAAAATGGTACGGCCTATCCCCAAAAATCGATCCTCTTGCGGTTTCGTTTTATTACCGGACAAAAACGATCATTTTTGGAAACTGTGTGAAATAGTCGATATACCACATTTCGCTCAAAAGATGTCGAAGATATTCTTGAGGCTGTCCCCATGTCGCCGGAAACACCATTTGATAGATGGGGGCTTTTTAATAAAACTTCGTTTATTTGGACTTTGACCTTACTAAAAAGCTGAGCATTAGTCCGCAACGACCCGGTAAGTATATTAGTCGGAAAACGGTTTTTCGATCTTAAGTATAGGTCGATTCCCGATTTAAGCGGGTTCAAATAGATATTTTCATATTTGACACTTCTCGATAACCTTTCTATAAGAACATTGTTAATATCCCTACCCTTTCCGTCCATACTGAGCTTGATATCGTTGGACAGCACAAAACGGGTGAATACCTCCGAGGTGACCTGACTACCCTGGTCGGTGTTTATGATATCCAGTCCGCCATGAACCGCGACGGCTTCTTCCAAGGTCTCTTTAAACCATTGGGCATCCATAGTATTGGAAACGGACCAGTTCAATACGAATCTGCTATGCAAATCGATAATGGCCGCCAAAAACATGAACCTTTTGTGTATGGTATGTTGTTAATATCGGTCGCCCACACCTAATTTGGCCTTTCCACTTTGAGGTTCTTTGGAAGGTATGGCTATATTTTATGTGCTATGTGACGCCTGGAAGTATGTTTTCCGAGCATTATCTAGCTCAGCCACATAATTTTGTAATTCAGACGGTCTATCCGCTTTTGGTTTACTTTATAACCCTTGTCCATTATGAGCCAAGTGCGCATACGTTCGGCTCCCAAGAAATAATGTTCGGTGTAATGCTTGTCCATCAAACGCATGAGTTCCAGATTGAGTTCGCTCTCGCCCTTGGATCTATAATAGAACCCTGAACGGTACAAATATAGAAGCTCGCCCTGCTTTTCGATGCTTGGGTCAGAATGGTCCTTGCTTATCATTTGTCCTCGCTCTTTCAGAGGTTTCATCGCAGGGCGTTCCTTTAAAAAACGGTTCCACTTTTTGCTGTCCTATGGTTTTTAAAAGACAATCTTCTTTTTGCTCGGATTCACTTTTACCGGAATAAGGGCCTTTGGCAAATACCGACTCCGCTTGGCCCAAAAACTCACGTTTCGATAGATTCAATTGTAAAGGAAATATCTTGAACCTTTGAGTCAGTTCCTTGGCCGTGGAAAGCTCCTTGATAGCCTCCAGAACGACCTTTGTCTGGAATTTAGAGGTAAACCTTCTTCATGTCATATAAGTAAATTTAAGTTGACCTCCTCCCGTTAAACGAACTTTTTTTTGAACTTAATTATGATAAACCGTAAAAAATTTATCTAAAAAAGGCCGGTCTTAAACTACTATACGCCTTTACGGCCAAACCACTTCTTAAAGGTTGTGAAAAATTCAGAGAACAATATTTTAACTATGACTTTTAGGTTGAAGAACACCATTCCGAATAACTCTCTCATCTACTTATTTTTCCATTTTTAAACCACTTAAAATTGACAACGCAAGCGCAAGTACATTTTCATCCTTGTTCAGATGTCTCGCTTCATCCCGATTGGACAGGAAGCCCAATTCAACCAATACCGTAGGGCCATAATCTACCGTTTCCCGCAGCACTTGAAAATTGGCAAACTTCACGCCCCTACTTTTAAGACCGATATTCTGGCTCAATCCTTTTTGAATTTGATATGCCAAAAGGATGGATTCTTGAATGTAATCTCCTTTTTTTGGCACATAGACTTCAACACCTTTGGTACTTGGAATCCCAGAATGGTTGCAATGCAGCGACACGAACAAATCTGCTCTTAAATTTCTTCCCAGTAATGCTCTGTTCTCCAGGGAAATCAAAGTGTCGGTATGTCTGGTAAGATAGATTTCATAGGTGTTTCCGAATAGGCTTTCATTGAGCCTAACAATTTCCCTGGTAATCTTGAACACTATATCCTTTTCCTGAATTCCATGCATTCCGATGGCACCGGAATCTGTTCCGCCGTGCCCGGGGTCGATAACGATGACAGTCTTTCCACCACCTTTTGCTTGGCCAGAACCATTCAATGGTACCAGCCAAAAAACAAGACTTAAAATAGTGAGCAATCGAACCATACATTTTTCGTTTGCTACACAATTTTCAAAGAATCGATCCAACTCTTGAGAATTTTCCAAAGTTTAACAGGATTTCAAGTTAAAGTTTGGGGATTTTCTTATTCCAGTCTAATTCCTCAATAGATTTCGCAAAGTTTATTCATCAACCGCCCTCATCAGGCGCAAAAACGAACAGTTATGAAAAAATCAATTCCTGTGATGATTGGGTTTCTGCTTACGGCAGCACCCGCCTTTGCACAGATCGGTGGTATCGAGGATTCCGTAAACGAGGTTTCCGACACCATCAGGACCATCTTCCCGATTATTCTTGGGGTCATCTTTCTGGTCGGTTTCCTGTTCAACGCAGGGCATTTTTTCGGCGAAAATGCCGACTTAAAAAAGGGAATTACCCGTGTTCTCATCTTCGTACTGATTGCCGGGGCGGTCGTCGGCATCTTTACCTACCTAATCTCGATCGTGGTCTAATGAAGCGATTCGAGGTCTATAAAAATATCAGGAAACGGGCGGTCATTTTTGGCCTCTCCATTTCGCTGTTCGCATTAATGATGATTTCCGTTGTGGCTTCACTCTTGGTCATCATCTTTTCGTTCAGCTTCGGAATCATTATCGGTGTGTTGGTATTCAATTCAACTTTGTTTATCGCCTTGACTCGAATGGCGAACAATCCACAACTGTTCCAAATGGCAAAAGCCTTCCCAAAAATTATCAGCAACAAAAGAAATTCCGGCTTCGATTATGAAGAAGATTAACCTATCGGCATATCGACCCATAACGGATATTCAGGACAATATCATTTTTGCCAATAATGGTAACGTGGTATTGTGCTATGAAGGGATACTACCTGAAATCTATTCGCTATCGGAGAAGGATTTTGAGGATATGCACGGGGCTTGGTTTCAAGCATTGAAATCGCTGCCTACTGGATGCGTAGTGCATAAACAGGACATCTATCTAAAGAAGTCCTATTCTTCGGAACATTTGCCCAATAAAACTTTTTTGGAAAAGGCGACCTACGATCATTTTAAGGGGCGTGAGTATATAAAACATAAATGCTTCTTGTTTTTTATCCTGACCAAAAACAAAGCATTGAACAATCCCAAATATGTCAATCCGTTCCGCAAGGTTTCCAAAGATGTTGTACACAAACTGGATGACAATGTGAACAGCTTTATCGGTTCGGTCAGCGATTCGGTGTCCTTCATCAACAACAGCCGTAAGATGGAATTTGTCTCTCTTAAACCAATTGAAATCCAAAGGTTGACCAGCGGTTATTTCAATGGTTTTAACGAAGGTTTTGATACCGACATCCTTTTAGAAAATTCCAATGTCAATATTGGGGAGAACTACTTCGATGCCTTGGCCGTCAATAGCGAACTATGCTTTGGCGAAAGCGTACAGAGTAGTAAGACCAACGAACGGTTTACCTCGGATGATTTTGTTTTCCACCAAGGCTTTATCGATGGCCTTGGCTTGACCTTGAACGAAAACCACATTGTCAATCAAATCCTGTATCTGGACGATAAACAGAAGTGGCGCAAGCTGCTCGATAAGAAAGTTGAAGAACTCAACAAAAGCTCAAACTTCGGTTCACAGAACAAAGTTGTACTTGGGAAAATTCAGCACATTCTAGATCAAATCAATGCAGATGATAATTCACGTATTATACGTGGTCATCTCAATATTGTGTATTGGTCGAAGGATGCCAAAGAACTGGATAAAATTACCTC
>JAULKR010021338.1:0-12706 GCA_032356305.1 Prasiola linearis | reverse complement strand
CGGATCGGTGCCCCCATGTCGAGCACGAACACATCCCCCCCACTTGCGATCGCGCCGGCCTGCAATACCAGCTGGGCCGCCTCCGGAATGGTCATGAAGTAGCGGGTGATGTCCGGATGGGTGATCGTGATCGGCCCACCGGCGGCGATCTGGCGCTTGAACTTCGGCACCACCGAACCGGACGAGCCCAGCACGTTGCCGAACCGCACCATGCTGATGCGCGTGCCGCTCTGCTCGCGCGCCTTGGCCTGCAGCACCAGCTCGGCCACCCGCTTGGTCGCCCCCATCGCGTTGGTGGGCCGCACCGCCTTGTCGGTGGAGATCAGCACGAAATGCTCGACCCCGGCGGCGATCGCGGCGTCCACCATCGTCAGCGTGCCGCCGATGTTGGTCTCCACCCCGCGCTCGGGCTGCCGTTCCACGATGGGCACGTGCTTGTAGGCCGCCGCGTGGTAGACCGTCTCGATCCGGTACTCGGCCAGCAGGCGATCGATGGTGCATCGATCGGTCACCGAGCCGAGCACCGGATGGAACCGCAACGTACCCGGCTTGGCGAATGACTCCGTCAACTGCTCGGTGATGGCGTACAGGTTGGCCTCCGTATTGTCCAGCACCACCAGCCGGGCAGGCTTCAACTTCGCGATCTGACGGCACAGCTCGGAACCGATCGAACCGCCACCACCGGTCACCAGCACCGCACGCCCGGTGACGCAACGGCCGATGATGTCCGGGTCCGGCACCACCTCGACACGGCCGAGGATGTCGCCGATGGCGATGTCGCGTATCAACGGTGTTCGCCGTGGCGAGTCGACCAGCTCGGCCAGTCCGGGCATGGTGCGCACCGTCAATCCCGTCTTGCACAGGCGGCTGTACAGCCGTTCGAAATCGGCGGCGGGCATGGCCGGCATGGCGATCACCACCTGGGTGACCTCGCAGCGTGCCAGCTCCTCCGCCAGGGTCGGCGAATCGCCCCGACGCACCGGCAGTCCGCTCACCAGGGAGCCACGCTTGCGCGGATCGTCGTCCAGGAACAGCACCGGACGGTAGTCGGTGGAGACCGACAGCATGGACGCCAGCCGCTGCCCGCCGCTACCGGCCCCGTAGATCGCGATCGGCTCGCCACGCCGGTCGACCCGGAACAGGCCGCGCCACATCAACCGCGCCCCGGTGGTGCCGAGCACGAGCAGCAGTCCGTACAACACGAACAGCGAGCGTGGCGTCGCCCGATCGGGCGGCAACAGGAAGACGACCAGCACGAATGCCACCGCGGACAGCACGCTGCCCTTGATCAGCTGCGTGGACAGCTTGTGGGTGCTGGAACGGATCATCCAGCGATAGATGCCCAACCCGGCGAACAGCAGCACCGTGATCACCGGCATCAGCGCGAACAGGTGCCAAGTGGCTCCGAAGTCGCCGAACAGCTCGCCGTGGCGCAACGAATAGGCCAGCCACAGGGAGAACATGACCAGCCAGGCATCGATGCCGATGCTGACCAGCTGCTTGCAGCTGCGACGCGTGTTGGTCAGGTTGTGCAGGTACACGCCCATCATGTGAGAGAAGCGTGGTGCCTGCATGGTACCGGGACGATGTTCTTCGGACGGCTGCATGGTCGAGGGGGACGGTTCTCGAAGTTCGACACGGTGGCGACGGAACACGATTCGGAATCACCACCACGAATCGTCATCAAGAGCCGTCCATGGTAACAATGTGACGCAGTTCCGATATGGCCTTCCGGTTCCTCGCACAGGTGACGAGATGGTGATCGGACGCATGCCACTCAAGACACTTGTGCCCGTTTGTCCATATACATGCCGCATCGGGACATTTTCGTGCTCAGGATACACAAATGACGCGGCAGAGAACCGACAGGGTTCTGACACGATTCGCCTTTCGAATGATCTTTCACCAAGCGTGACCGGCTGACGGAGCCATGGGCGTGCGCCGGCTCGCACCCAGCCGCCCCCGTCATGGGGCGGTGCGGATCTTCCGTCACCTCCCGTCACCTCCCGTCACTTCTGTGGGTCAACGCATTCACGGCGAAAGTGTGAATATGGTCACACTATCTTCCATGGAATACGTCAAAATACAAGGAGTCAAGCTAGATAAAGGCTAGTAAACCGAACCCATGAGCGAGAGCGGCGTGCCGTTGGGCCGCAAGTTGCACCATCGGTCGTACGCGGTACCCGATTCGACACCGGCCTTGCCCCGTCGAATCGCCTGCATCCGGTGGCGCCCGTTCCCCGATGCCCCGTTCCTCGATGCGGTGAACGCTCACCCGACCGGCAGACGATCGCATGCGCATGCCTGAACCGGTGGCCACGCGCTCCGGCCGCGGAACGCTGTCCCGGCGCGATGCCGGCGTGGCGGTGCTGGTGCAGGGGTTGGGGCCCCTGTCCTACCTGCTGCTGGTCAGCTGGGTCGCCTGGTGGCACGGGCCGGCGCTGCAGGGCGAGATGGCGCACCTGAAGGCCTGGCTGGATCTGGTGATCGCGTTCGGCGCGCTGGGCCTGCCGCAGGCGCTGACCTACGCGATCGGCCGGCTGAGCGCCTCTCCCGCCCGGCTGGCCGGGCTGAGTGTCAGGCTGGCGTTGCTGGCCAGCCTGCCGTTGGCCGCGATCGGTGCCTGGGCATGGGTGACCGGTAGCGAGGCGGTGCCGGTGAGCACGGTCTCCAGTGCCGTGGCCCTGACGCTGGCAGGCGTTGCCGGCATCCTGGGTGCGCAGTGGCGTGGCGTGCTGCTGGCGCTGCACGATGGGGTCGCCTACTCGCTGTCGGTCGCCTGGCAACCGTTGACGCTGCTGGTACTGATACTGCTGGTGCCGCTGGCAGGCATCATGCCGTTGCCCTGGCTGCTCGTCGGCTCGTTCGGCAGCACGGCTCTGTGGCTCGGTCTGTGCCTGCGGCGCTTCCTGCCGCACGGCGGCCGGCCGTCAGCCGGTGCCGTCCCGTTCGCTGGCCTGTTGCGCCAGGGCGTGCAGGCCTTCGTGCACAACGTCGCGGTGGCGCTGCTCCCGCTGGCCACCATCTGGCTGTTGCAATCGCACGGTGCGGACCTGGCCACCATCGGTCGCTGGAGCGTGGCGGCACTCCTGTTCCAGGCGCTCGCCACCCCCCTGGCGATGCTGGCGCCGCTGGTGTTCGCCCGCTGGAGTGCCGCGCCGGTCGGTGAGGCGCGTCAGGCGGCACGCACGCTGGCCGGCACGCTGTTCCGGCTGACGCTGCTGCCCACGCTGGCGCTGGCGCTGTCGGCCTGGCTGCTGCTGCCGGCCTGGCTGGACCAGAGCTATGCCGGTGTCGCCCCGGCCATCGCCGTGCTGGCGCTGTCGCTGCCCTGTCTCACCTGGGCGCGCACGCTGGCACCCGCGGTGTTCGCCACCGGTGAATCCGGCCGACTGTCGATCATGCTGATCGTGCGGCTGGTGGTCGCGCTGGGGACAGGCTTCGTCCTGCTGCGCCTGGACGCCATCTTCGCAACGCCCTACGTGCCGCTCGCGATCGGCTGGACGCTGGGCGAGGTGGCGTTCGCCGTGCTGGCCCGTGCCTGGCTGCGCCGTGCCGATGCGCCCATGTCGACGGCTGCCGGCCAGCGATGAGCCGAACGGTCCCGGTGTGGCCCGAGCGGCGTACGATGCGCCCTCCTCTTCCGGGCTCCGAACAGGACAGCATCGCTTGATCGCGCACCCGCAACACCGGGAACGGCCCCGACCCGCCTTCGTCGCCGCGCTGGTCGGCCTCTTCTTGCTGGTGGCACTGTCCGGGGTGCTGCACCACGAGATGTGGCGCGACGAGCTGCACGCCTGGATGCTGGCGCGCGACAGCGCCTCGCTGGTGGAGCTGTTCCAGAACCTGCGGGTGGAGGGCCATCCGGCCCTGTGGCACCTGATGCTGTTCGCCCTGTCGCGGGCGAGCCCGGACCCGCTGGTGATGCAGCTCTTCCACGTCGGCATCGCGACGGCCAGCGTCTACCTGGTGGCGCGTTTCTCGCCGTTCGGTCCGGTGCAGAAATGCCTGCTCGCCTTCGGGTACTTCAGCGTCTACGAGTACGCGCTGATCAGTCGCAGCTACTCGCTGAGCATGCTGCTCACGTTCGCCTTCTGCGCCCTGCTGTCCGTGCGGCACAGGTACCCGGTCCGGGTATCGCCGTTCATGGAGGTGGCACCGTTCGTGGTGCTGGCGATGCTGGCCAACACCACCGTCCACGGCCTGTTCATCAGCGCGGCACTGGCGCTCTACCTGTTGTGGCCGCAATCGTGGCCGACGTCGTGGCCGACGTCGTGGCCGGCGTCGTGGTCAGGATCGCGATCCGGGATGCGACCCGGCCTGCCCCCCTCTCCGCGGGCGCGCGCCCCCTCGCGGTGGCTGTCACGCGCTGTCGGCGTCGGCCTGCTGGTGGCCGGATGGTTGCTGTGCTTCCTGCAGGTGAACCGCATCAACAAGAGCCTGGGTCCCGACCGGCACATCGCCGCCGACCTCTCGGCGTCCGGCACGAACGCTCTGCTGGAACTGGCGGACCGGGCCGCTTCCACCGCCCTGCAGGTCTGGCGCGCCTACGTGCCGGTGCCGGCGTTCTGGAGCGAGCGCCCCTGGAACAGCAATGCCCTGTTCGAACTCGACCTGTCCGCCCTGGTCGCCGGGCAGGACGTCTCCAAGGTGCTGGGGCTGCTGCTGTCGGTGCTGCTGTTCGGCTGGGTCTGCCGCCTGTTCGCCGGTCATGCCCGCGTGCTGGTGGCCTACCTGGCCGGAACGGCGCTGCTGATGGCGTTCAGTTTCCTCTTCCTCGACGGCATGCTGCGCCATCACGGCTACCTGTTCATTCTTCTCGTCGCGTGCCTGTGGCTGGCGCGAGCCGAGGCGCTCCTGCGTGATCCGCCGTCCACCCGGTCACGCGCCACGCGACGCCAGAGCGCCCTGCTGAGCACCCTGCTCGTCTTCCACGTCGTGGCCGGCGCCTGTCTGTACGTGCTGGACTGGATGCAGCCCTTCTCCGGCAGCGAGGCCACGGCCGACTACCTGCGGGCGCCGGAGTTCGACGGGCTGCCGATCCTGGGGTACCGGGACCGCGAGGTGTCCACCTTGTCCGGGTATCTGGACAAGCCGATCTACTATCTGAACACCGAAGCGTTCGGCACCTTCTGGACGTCTCGCGCACGCCCTGACTGGACCGGCTCGTCCGAGGCGATCGGTGCGTTCATGCGCAAGAACGGCGGACGGGCCGTCGTGGTGCTCACCGAACCGATGGACCGGCCGATTCCGGGCGTCACGCTGCAGCCGTTGACTTACGTGCCGGGGATCATCGATCCGAAGGAGAGCTTCCACCTCTACCTGGCCACTGCCCGCTGACGGTCTCCTCGGCCGGCTCGCCGGCCAGCCCGTGCCGGCGCAGGAGTGCGGCGATGCCCGCCACGTCGAGTGCCGGCTGGTCGGTCGAGACGTACGGATCGGTGACCCGGTCGCTGACGATCGCGTCGTGGTCGTATCCGATGTCGCGGTAGACCCCCCGGAACGCCGGCAGCACCGCGAAGAAGTGTTCGAGTTCGAGCGTGCGGCGCGTTTCCTCGTCGCTCAGCAGCTCCTCGTAGAGCTTCTCGCCGGGCTTTGCACCGATGATCTTCAGCTCGATGCCATGCGGATCGAACCCGTACGCGGGTGCGAACAGCCCGATCATCGCCTGCGCCAGGTCCACGATGCGCACCACCGGCATCTTGGTCACGAACACCTCGCCACCGCGCGCCACCCGGGCGGACTCCACCACCAGCGCCACCGACGCCTCGACGCTCATGACGAAGCGCGTCATCCGCTCGTCGGTGATCGTCACCGGCCCGCCGCGGGCGATCTGCTGCCGGAAGATCGGCAGCACCGAGCCGCTGGAACCGAGCACGTTGCCGAACCGTGTCGAGGCGAACACCGACCGGCCACGCCGGCCGCCGCTGTTGGCCGCGGTGATCAGACGCTCGCCCATCAGCTTCGAGGTGCCCATGACGTTGGTGGGGTTCACCGCCTTGTCCGAGCTGGTGAAGATGATCGTCCCCACGCCGTGCCGCTCCGCGGCATCGATGACGTTCTGCACACCGTTGATGTTGGTGCGCACCGCTTCGCCCGGGGCACGTTCGGTGAGCACGACGTGCTTCAGGGCCGCGACGTGGAACACGACATCGATACCCTCGAACAGGTGCTCCAGGGTACGACGGTCGCGCACGTCGGCCAGGGTGTAGACCACCCGCTCATCCGCCAGGTAGGCCTGATCCTCGAAGAACAGGGCGGATTCGTTGTTGTCGATGCAGAGGATCTCGGCCGGCGCCCCGTACCGGTCGGCTGCCAGCTGGGCGACGATCTCGCGCCCGATCGTTCCGCAGGCACCGGTGACCAGGATGCGCCTGCCGTCGAGAAAGTCATCCTGGCGGTTCACGTCCACTTCACCCCGCGGAAGATGACCTCCTGGCGGATGTCGTCACGGTGCCGCTCCACGGTGCCGAACATGCCGTCCAGCACCTCCCCGGTCAGGTAATGCGGTTCCACGCCGATCTCGATCAACCCCTGGTAGGTCGGGTTGTAGTAATGCTCCTCGGCCTCCTTGCGCGGGTTGTCGATCGGCTTGATCTCCACCCGGTGCTCGCGTGCGCGGCCCGCGGCCGCGATCTTTCCGGCAAGCTCGTTGGCCGAGAACGTTTCCATGATCTGGTTGAAGATGCGCAGCTCGCCCGCCTTCGCAGGAGATGCCAGGGATCTCGAGACGCACTGCAGCGTGTCCCGGATGTTCAGGTAGCCGCGCGTCTGCCCACCCTTGCCGTACACGGTCAGCGGGTGGCCGCAGACCGCCTGCACCACGAACCGGTTGACGATGGTGCCGAACACCTCGTCGTAGTTGAAGATCGTGCGCAACCGGTCGTCCAGCACGGTCTCGTCGGTCTCCAGCCCGTAGACCGGGCCCTGCATCAGGTCGGTCACGCGCAGGTTCCACATGCGCACGCCCCACCACAGCAGGTCGGTGTCCATGATCTTGGTGGTGTGGTAGATCGAGCCGCCCTGTCTCGGGAACAGGAAGCGGTCCTTGCGGCCCTTGTGCTCGATGTCCAGCCAGCCCTCCTCGATATCGATGTCCGGCGTGCCGTATTCGCCCATGGTGCCGAGCTTGATGATGTGCGCATCCGGGGCGAAATCGCGCACCGCCCACATCAGATTGTTGGTGACGCGCAGGTTGTTGGTCAGCGTGGCATCGGCCCGTTCGAAATCCATGACCGAGTACGGCGCGGACGGCTGCTCGGCGTAGTGCACGATGGCGTCGGGCAGCGGCACCGGTTCGCCGCGCGGCGCATCGCACCGGGCACCGCCGTCGAACAGCGAGCGCAGGCGGTGCGGCTCGGCCAGATCCGTGATGACGACACGGATCAGCCGCCCGGTGATCTCCTGCCAGGCGCTTGCCCGGGCCACCAGTGTGGGGACCGGGTAGAGCATCCCCGCATCGATCTCGTCGCAGGCGTGCCGGCGGAAGTAGTTGTCGGCGACCGTGACGTCATGACCGGCCGCGGACAGGTGCATGGCGGTCGGCCAGCCGAGGTAGCCATCGCCACCGAGTACGAGAATACGGGCCATCGATTCCAGGTCTCACGCCACGGGCAGGAGAATACGCTTCAGGGGGGTGCCGTCCCGTTCGTCCGGCGTCGAATTACCGACGTGGTCGTCCCGGCAGGACAGGCCACCACGCGTTCGAACAGCTCGGTCAGCCCGCTCATGTGGGCATCGAACCCGAAGCGCTCCGCATCGATGCGCCCGCGCTCGACCTGACGCTGCGTCGATACCGGGTCGTCCAGCAACCGCCGGATCGCCTTCGCCAGCGCCGGCGCGTCCCCGGGTGGCACGACGCGACCGTTGACGCCGTGCGAGACGATCTCGGTCAGCCCCCCCGCCGCCGACACGATGACCGGCCGCCCGGCCGCGTGGGCCTCCAGCGCGACCAGACCGAACGCCTCTTCGCAAGTGGACGGCACCACCAGCAGGTCGCACGCTGCCAGCAGCTCGGGCACATCTTCGCGATGGCCCAGGACGCGGACCGCATGGTCGATGCCGAGCTCCTGCGTCAGCGTCACGATGCGAGGTCGGTCCGGACCGTCGCCTGCCAGCAGCAGCACCGTGTCCGGCCGATCGTGCAACAACCGTCGCAGGGCGTGCAGCATGACATCCTGCCCCTTCTCGGCCAGCAGCAGCCGACCGATCAGCAGCACCGCGATCGCCCCGTCGGGAACGGCGCACGCCTGCCGGGTCCGGACGCGAGCCCCGGGAGCCGGGTCGCCGTAGCGACGCCAGTCACGCACCGGGTAGACCCGTTCGATGCCGGCGGCATCCAGCGACAGGGCTTGCGCTGCCCAGCGACGAACCGCCTCCGACACCGCGATCACGCGCTGGCCCCGCCTGCGCAGCAACCGTTGCAGCCGGAGCTGCATCGGTGAGAACTCGATCACGAAGTTCAGTCGCAGCAGGCTCGGTACGCCGAAGGATGCTGCGAGCACCCCCCCCTGCACCATGCTGCGCGGGCCGGACAGCACGACGAGATCCGGCCTGACCCGTCGAGCGATCTTCCACAGATCGAGCGGCCGACGCCAATCGCCGGGTGCCCGGTCGATGAACGTCACGTCGAGCTCATCGAGCACCGCCGGACGGTAGTCCGGCTCCAGCGGCCCGAGCACGCACAGCGCCGGCCTGACCCGCGCCGGGTCGAAGCGTGGCAGCGTGTCGAGCAGGTAGGTGCTGCCGCCCGCCGCCTTCAGATGGTCGCGCACGTAGAGGACCGACAGGGGACGGCTCACGATCGGGTCAGCGCTTGTCGGGGTTCAGCCATCACGCGCCCGCAGCGCGATCAGCGACGTGCGCTCGGTCCAGACCCCGTCCGCCGGCCAGGCAAGGATGGCCGCCCGTGCGCGATCGAGCACGTGCAGCGAGAAGCCGCGCTTGCGAAACAGCGCGATCACCGCCTCGGGATCGAAGCCGAACCCGGGATGGATCTCCACGATCCAGGTGTGCACCCGCGCCATGGCATCGATCTGGCCGGGCAGCACCGCGTACTCGGCCCCCTCGATGTCCACCTTGGCCACCGTCGCGTCCGGCAGCAGCGACGGCAGGCGGCGCCCGTCGACGCTGAGCGCGCCGCCGTCGGTGATGCGCCCGCAGCTCTCGCGGGTGAAGCTGACCGGGGCGTCGCGATCGGTGACCGCTGCTCGCACGATGTCGATGCTCAAGCCGTTGAGCGCGAAGTTCGCCTCCATGATCGCCACGTTCGAGGCGACCGGATCGACCGCCACCACCCGGCTGCCCGGGGCTGCGGCCCGCGCCAGCACCATCGCGTAGAGCCCGTGGTAGGCGCCGGCATCCAGGATCGTTTCCCGGTGCCCGCGCAGGTGCCCCTGCAACCACTCGAACTCGGCGTGCAGGTGGGGGTCGAGCGGTTCGTACCAGTCGACCGCCTGCGCGGTGGCGTAGAAGAAGCGCAGCCGCTCCCCGCCGATGTCGAGCGTGCCGATGTAGGGCTTGAAATCGAGCAGCCGGTCGGCGGCACGACTGCGCAGGTGGGCAAGCTTGCGCCCCAGGACATTGTTCATGGTCTTGAGCTTCGTTGCACCTGTCGTCGTGGCGGGCATCACCGGACCGCCTCGAGCCGGTCGAGTTCGAAGAAGGCGCCACCGTGCTCGATCAGCGCATCCGGACGGCCTTCCTCCACCACCCGCCCGTCGGTGAGCACCAGCACCCGATCGGCGTGCCTGATGCTGGCCAGGCGGTGCGCGATGACGATCATCGTCAGCGAACCGGACAGGCTTTCCAGCATGTCGCGCACCAGCGCCTCGGTGGCGTTGTCCAACGCGTTGGTCGCCTCGTCCAGCACCAGGATGTCCGGTTGCCGGAGCAGGGCGCGGGCGAGCGCGATGCGTTGCCGCTCGCCTCCGGACAGCTGCATGCCACGCACCCCGACCGGGGTGGCGTAGTCCAGCGGCAGCGCGTCGATGAAACCGGCAGCCCCGGCGAGCCGTGCCGCCTCGCGCACCTCGGCATCACTCGCCTCCGGTTCACCGTAGGCGATGTTCTCGAACACGGTGCCGGCGAGCAGCTCGGCATCCTGGCCGGCGAAGCCGATCCGCCGCCGCCAGCTCACCGGATCGAGCTCGTCCAGCGCCGTGCCGTCGATCAGGATCCGGCCCGAGGTGGGTGCGCGCAGGCCGCACAGCAGATCGATCAGCGTCGACTTGCCCGCACCGGAGGCACCGACGATGCCGAGCGTCTCGCCGCGACGGATCGACAGCGTCACCCGCTGCAGGCTGGGCAGGCGCTCGTCGGCGCCCGGGTGCACGAACGAGACCTCGTCGAACACGATGCGGTCCCGGAACGCCTCGCAGGCCCGACGCCCACCGTGCCCCGAGATGCGATCCGGGGTGAGATCCGGGGTGCTGTCCGGGGTGCTGTCCGGGGTGGGCGGCGGTTGCTCGATCAGCCCGGCCACCTCCTGGATCGCACCGGCATCCGCCGCGATCCTCACCCGGTTCACGTCCAGCTCGCGCGCGTGCCGCTGCAGCCGGAACACCAGCAGCAGGAACGGCAGCAGGACCGCGATCCCGACGTCGGCGTAGCTGGCCAGCACGAGCCCGCCCACCAGCAGGGGGGCGGCGATGCCGTCGACCAGCGGCGCCATCGAACGGCGCATGATCTCCAGCCTGGACTGGTCGTTCTGCAGCGCCTCCGACAACTGCGTGAAGCCTGCCAGCTCGCGCCGTTCCTGCCCGAAGATGCGCACCATGCGAAGGCTGCCCAGCACCTGGACGGTGGTGTCGCTCAGCGCGCTGGAGCGTTGCTCGTATCCGTGGCTGATGGCCATGCTGCGCGACACGAACCCCCGGACGACAAGGCCTGCACAGGCGATGCCGAGCAGCACCACCAGCGACATGCGCCAGGAGATGGCTGCCAGCAGGCCCAGGATGACCAGCACGGTGACCGCGTTCACCAGCAGCAGGCACAGGCTGATCGTCGCCTGCCCCGCCCGGTGCGCCGCGCCGTCGATCGCCTTGATCCGGCGACCGTGAGCGCCCTTCTCCAGGAACGATTCGTCGCTGTGCACGAAGCGTTCGAACAGCGTGATGCGCAGATCGTGGGCGACGCGCGTCGAGGCCTTCGACAGCACCACCAGGTAGAGAAAGTTCACCACGCAGGACAGCAGGATCAGCGCAGCGATCGTCAACCCGACGATGGCGATCCGGGACGGTCCGTCGAACCGCACCGCGTAGCCGCCCAGCGCATCGGCCACGATGCCGGTCGGATCGGTGGACGACCCGCCGCCGGTCAGCAGGTCCAGGAACGGGATCAGCAACACGATGCCCAGACCTTCGGCGAACGAGGCGATCACGCCCAGGACGGCCACTGCCGGCAGGACGCCCGGATACGGCTTCAGGAATCCGAGCAGCGTCCGGATCGTCACCGGCATGACCTGCACGATCGCCACGTCAGGGTTCTCGCACCCACATGCGGGTGTCCCAGAGCATGTCGGTGGTGTGGATGGCGCGCCAGCCGGCCAGCCGCTCGGCCACCGCGGCCCATTCCGCGTTCAGCGGCTCGGAGCGATGGATGCGCACGGTGGTGTGACCGCCCTCGAAGTCGTTGGGCAGGTAGCGGTTCGCGCCGTCGAGCACCAGCAGCCCCATCGGCTTGAGCTTGTCGAACGCCCGCTGCATGCAGCGCAGCCGCATCTGGCCATCGACGATGACGAAGTCCAGCGACGCATCCGTCACTCCGTCGATCGCGTGCGCGTAGGGGCTGTCGATCGGTTCGTCGAACTGGGTGCCGGTCGCGTCCGCCTGGCGGTAGTCGACGCGCTCGCTCAGCCCCAGCGCATCGAGCTTGTCCACGACGCGCGCGTGCCACCGCGCGTCGTGCTCGATGCTGGTCAGGTGCGCCACCCGCGGCGCGATCCACGTCGTGCTCTGCCCCGACCCCCACTCGAAGCCGACATCGGTGGGCCGCAACCAGCTGGCCAGCGTCACGGTGGCGTTGCCCACCATGACGGGGGTGCCGGGGTGGGTGCGCTGGAACTGCCGGTGCACGAGATAGCGCCACAGGTAGGAGGGTGGCCAGGCCTCGTCGAGTCTCACGCGCGCGCCCCCCCGCGTGCCTGTCGCGCCTTGCGGGCGCCACGTGCCCCCTGCCGAGGGATCGCCAGCACGGTGTCGTAGACCGTCCGTGTCTCGCGAGCGAGCGATGCCCAGTCCAGCCCGGTCAGATCGGGCGGCGCCCGATCGGTGCCGCACGCCCAGCCCAGGGAGGCTCGCAGCGTGCCGACGTCCAGCTCGTCCGGATAGGTACGCACCCAGTCGGCTCCGAAACGCTCGCCCAGCTCGGCCATGGTGCCGCGGTCGGGCACCAGCACCGGCCGCTCGAACACCAGCGCGAGCATGGCCGTGCCCGAGTTCAGGATCCGCAGGTACGGCAGCACGACCAGGTCGCAGGCCTTGAAGTACAACTGCGTGTCCTCGAAGGAGATCCAGCGAAGGTGCAACCGCACGTTGGACGCCTCCTGCGCACGGGCGCGGATCTCCTGCTCGACCGCCGCATCCCAGACGCGTCCGGCGACGAGCAGCACCGCCTCCCGCGGGCCGTCCAGCTGGCCGATCGTGTCGATGAGTTCGGGAATGCCCTTGTAGGGGCGGATCAACCCGAAACTCAGCACCACCGGCAC